>CM070103.1:6108295-6223314 GCA_036178185.1 Liparis tanakae | reverse complement strand
TTGCTGGAGACAGCACTTCCAACACCGAGCCACCCGCAAAGAGAGCAAGAGTGGTCGGAGGCGATGTCATCAGAGACGAAGAGGACATGAGAAACGTTTTCCACGGATGTACGATTAATGGAGATATCCAAATCAACATAAGTAAACCTTAACAACAGCCGAGTGATAGACTATCGAGTCCCAAGTCGCTCGTAACTATAGTTTAGTAAACAGCATGTATAGCTAACATATACCCAGTGCCCACAAAACATTTATGATCGATTTAGAATGTTTAGGCCTAATATATATTAAAATATTATTTTATTGAAAGTGTCCCATTGCCATTGTTCTTATTTTAAAGGCAACTTTTATAAAATGAGCAATTTGAATTAATGAGATGTTGCGAGAACTAGCTAACTATCTACCATCCTTTAGCTAGGCTAACAAACGTGATGTAAACAATGCTGTTTGTCCGTTAGCCACACGGAGGGGACTATTTTCTCTCGGCTACTGACATGCGATGCATAACTTTTGCTGGCAACAACTATTTTGTGCTGAAAGACAGCTTACTATTTATAATGTCGCTGGTGACCGTATTATAAAAGCAATAAGGTACTCGAGGCAGTATTGTATCTACAATAAAGTACTGTTCAAGGGTTACCAGCCCTCCGCTGCACATCAGGCCTAACAACACTCTTGAACACGTACTTTATTGACAATACAGTACTGCCTCTCGTACCTTATTGCTTAAGTATATCACTTTTTCTGAATTTCAATATTTCAAAAATAAGGTTTTAAATTAACAAAAGGTAAAGGTGATGAAAAAGAAGAGACGAGAAGAATCAAAGCAAGGATATAATTTTCCTTCAAGGTCACTACTCTCTTCTCTAAATTTGCCTGTAAGGAAAACACTACTTTTCCTCTTATTCAAAACCAAAATTTGCACACGCCTGCTTGGTGTTGTGATTTATTGACGAGTCATGAAACTCTTTATCCATCCATCCATTTTCATCCTTTTAATCCGGGGTCGGATCATGGAGGCAGCAGACCCAGCAGGCCGAGCCGGACTTCCCTCTCACCCGCAACGCTTTACGTCTACATTCGAGGAATTCACTCATGTAACCACGACGACTGATTAGAAGTGACCTTTCTAGTCGAGCTTGGCCATGAGAGAAGCGGAGGCGGCCGCCCTATGCAAAACAATAAGGCTTCCTGTCAGCAATATATTTGTCCTCGACGGAGCTTTGCGTCTTCATTGCGCTGCAGGACTTCCTCCCTCCATCTTCTAACTTAAAGACAGCAATGGAGCAAAGCTTGGCCCGAGTCCTGCTCCTCCTCAGCGCGTCTGCAGCTTTTGCCAAGTACGTCCACATCAAGGAGAAGAAGGACTGGTACGAGGCTCAGGAGTACTGTCGGCGGGTTCACACCGACCTGGCTCCCGTCAGCAATACATATGACACAGAGCGTCTTCGGCTGCTGACCGGCGACACCGATGAGTTCATCTGGATCGGACTGCAAAGGAATTTAACGAACAGAGAGGAATGGACGTGGTCAGGAGGAGGAAAGGTGTCCACATTTTTCTGGGCAGAGGGTCAGCCCGATGAGCGTCAACTTCAAAACCACGGCGCAATCCGTCACTATATGTGGCACGATAAAGCAACATCGATTCAAGTAATAACCTTCTTCTGCTACAGAGCGATTGTGGTGAGGGAGAGAAAGACTTGGGAGGAAGCCTTGGAGTACTGCAGGAAGCATCACCACGACCTGGCCAGCGTGGCCTCGGACACCGAGATGTTGCTCATGCAGAAAGAGTTGAACAAAGACGAGACCACGGCACACGTCTGGATCGGTTTGCGTTTCCTTCCCAGAGGCTGGCTGTGGGTGGACAGGCAGCCGCTGGCTTACGAGGCCTGGGGACAGGAGGGGAAGGCCGAGTGCCCGGCGGTCAAGGAGAGGTGTGCGGCCCTTCAGGTTACGGGAGGGACATCCAATGGAGCCAGAGCGGAGACTATAATGTTTGACGTTTATGGATCAGGGGATGATGCACAAAACCAGCTCGGTATCCCAGGGGTAAGCATTGCGACTGCAGATGTTAAAGTAAAGGACTGGGAGGCTCATGACTGTGAGGAGAGACTCCATTTCATCTGTTACTGAGAGTTCAACCGGTGATGTATATTTCTACCTTTACTGTACTCGCTCATTGGTTTTAGTTACACTGGGACTGCATTTTTTACTGTTTGTGTGAAGTAGTTACATATTTACTTTGTTTATAGCAGTTTGTTTGCACTTTTTGGTGGTGACTTTTGTTTTGGGGCCTTATTACATCATTTTGTTTCTATGTTAAAAACTTGTGTAACCAAATTATGGGTTTGATTAAAAAAAATGTAATAAAAAGTTCAAATCAAATGGAAAATATAAAAACATATCTCATGTGATTCTTTCTTTGGGGGGGGGGGGGTAGATATGAAGGTTTGTGCCACAGAGCCGATTCTTACTGCAACAGCCGTGTGCGTTCAGGGCCGCGACTGCAGGAGAGGAGGCGGGGCTTGTTTACCAACCTCACCGCCTACGCTCCCTGTCAATCAACACGGTTGATCACGGTGGTTGGTGAGTGGAAATCAAATAAGTAACGTCTCATGGGGTTTGTGGAAATGATGTAATATAATGTATTTCACTTTTTCTGAACTTTAACATTTCAAAAATAAGTTTTTAAATGAACAGAAGGTAAAGGTGATGAAAAAGAAGAGAACAGAAGAATCAAAGCAAGGATATCATTTTCCTTCAAGGTCACTCCTCTCTTTGAATGCAAGGAAAAAACTACGTTTCCTCTTATTCAAAAACAAAATGTGCACACGTCTGCTTGGTGTTGTGATTTATTGACGAGTCATGAAACTCTTTATCCATCCATCCTTTAAATTCGGGGGCTTTATCGCTCTACTTTTACGTTAACAAAACCAGACTCCCAAAAAGTGCTACTCAATGTATACATTTGATGAATTCACTCATGTAACCACGACGACTGATTAGAAGTGACCTTTCAGGTCAACCTTGGCCATGAGAGAAGCTGAGGCGGCGTCCTATGCAAAACACAAGAGCTTCCAGACTGCAGCTTATTTGTCCTCGACGGTGCTTTGCATCTTCATTGCGCTGCAGGACTCACTCTCGCCATCTTCTGACACAAAGACAGCGATACCTACATAAAATTATTCAAATAAACGGCTAATTCAAACATTTAAACCTACAACAAGCTTATGAGCAACAACAGTTACAATGTCAGAGATACAGGAAGCTATCGATGACATCCCCTCTGGTAAAGCAGCTGGACCAGATAGCTTTCCTCCAGGAATATATAAAGAATTTAAAGATATTTTCACGCCACTGTTAAGTAAAATGTATGAATACTCCTTGAATAAAAAAGAACTACCTGAATCAATACAGTCGACTACAACAACCTTAATATCAAAGCAAGGGTAAAACCCAGAAGAACCTTCTTCATGTTGTGACATGTTCCATGCCGTCACCCGTTGGTTTCCCCCCAAAGCACCAAGGACTAGCCAACACAGAGGCTCTGTTTATTAACATGCGGCGTTTCTCAATTCAAAGAACACGACTGCAGACTTGTGTTCTTCTGGAGTCGGGTCCTGGGAGTCTAGACTCCGGAGGACGGGAGGACGGTCTTTCTGCGATTGGACCAGCAGCTGACTTGATGACGTCATCATATCAGCTGTTCTTGCTCCTGAGTTTACTCTAATTATTCACTGTAAATTATTTTTTACAGTCAAATAAACAAAACATCCTAAAATGACATTCCGTGACTCAACAACTGTAGCATTTATAAAAAGTCAACTGTCAGTAGTTTATTTTCTCCTCCGCTAGTGTTTCCGGTTGCTGGTGAAATGCATTCTGGGATATCTGCTGGCCAAAGTACGCACAAGTCTCCTGTGATGCATCCTCCGGAAAGTGGGAGGATCAAGTCACATCCGGGCATTTTGACCGTGCTTTTCGAGAAGCGAACTTTGAATGTGAACATGTACCCGGGCTGAGACTGATGACGTTTCACGAGTCCACGAGAACACAAGTAGAGGAAAGGACGCACAAGTACGCTGCTTGAGAAACGCCGTATGTCGCTGCTCTGCTCTTCCTCCTGCCTCTCTCTCTCCTCCAGTTTATATAGCTGACGGCTAATCAAGACAGATCCCCCACATCTGGGGCCAATTAGGCCAATTAGCGGCATCAGTACCCAAGCCACTCCCTCACAGCTGCCATAATATAGACCAATCAGATTGCAATGCATGGAAAACCAAAGACTCGATCCTATCCGCCCCACCATCATCGGGCATGATCAAACAGGGTTGTTGCAGGGTCGTCACCCTTACACTAATGTGAGGCACTTATTGGAGGTCATTCAATATGCAAAAAATAACCCTCTAGAATTTCTGTTAGTCTACGCACTTCTGTTCACAACTGTCATTTAAACACTGGCCGAGGCTATTAGAATGCACCCACATGTTAAAGGTATTAACGGTGGGGAAATGGAGCATTATATCTCACTGTATGCAGATGATATATTCCTCTTTCTCCATAACCCTGAACAATCCATTACCTCTGTGCTCAAAATAATCTGAGAATTTGGTAGATTGTCTGGCTGTTAAATCAATGTAAGTAAATCAACAGCCCTACCACTTGGAGGCAGTAGAGACCCAGACAACAGCATGGTATCTCCATTTCATCTATCTCCCAAAGGCTTTAAATACCTGGGAATCAATGTCTGCTACCAACTGGAAGACCTGGTGAAGATGAATCTGTCTCCTATCCTTATGCAGATTAAACTGGATTTACTTTGATGGTTGCCGCTCTCAATTTCTTGGCTGGGACGCACAGCTGCTATCAAAATTAATGTATTACCTTGCATTTTGTACCCCTTGAAAATGATACCCAATGACATCCCAAGCAACTTTTTTCCAGATTTGCAGAAGGCAAAGGTGATGAAAAAGAAGAGACGAGAAGAATCAAAGCAAGGATATAATTTTCCTTCATGGTCACTCCTCTCTTCTCTAAATTTGCCTGTAAGGAAAACACTACTTTTCCTCTTATTCAAAAACAAGATTTGCACACACCTGCTTGGTGTTGGGAATGTTGACAAGTCATGAAACACTTTATGTTTTGCACGTTTCTCCAATTCTCTTTGGAGTCGGGTGAAAATTGCAACGTCATCTAAATGTGGGCTTTATCGCTCTACTTTTAAGTTTACAAAACCAGACCTCCCAAAACATGCTGCTCAATGTATACATTTAAGGATTTCACTCATCTAATCACGACAACAGATGAGAAGTGACCGGTGGGTTCTCCTGCCACATCGGCTATGAGAGAAGCTGAGGCGCCCCCTATGCAAAACAATAAGGCTTCCTGTCTGCATCTTATCTGTCCTCGATGGCGCTTTGCGTCTTCATTGCGCTGCAGAACTCCCTCCCTCCATCCTCTAGCACAAAGACAGCAAAGACAGCAATGGAGCAAAGCTTGGCCCGAGTCCTGCTCCTCCTCAGCGCGTCTGCAGCTTTTGCCAAGTACGTCCACATCAAGGAGAAGAAGAACTGGTACGAGGCTCAGGAGTACTGTCGGCGGGTTCACACCGACCTGGCTCCCGTCAGCAATACATATGACACAGAGCGTCTTCGGCTGCTGACCGGCGACACCGATGAGTTCATCTGGATCGGACTGCAAAGGAATTTAACGAACAGATGAATGGACGTGGTCAGGAGGAGGAAAGGCGTCCACATTTTTCTGGGCAGAGGGTCAGCCCGATGAGCGTCAAATTCAAAACCACGGTGCAATCCGTCACTATTTGTGGCACGATGTCGAAGCAATGTACAGAGAAAGAAGCTTCTTCTGCTACAGAGCGATTGTGGTGAGGGAGAGAAAGACTTGGGAGGAAGCCTTGGAGTACTGCAGGAAGCATCACCACGACCTGGCCAGCGTGGCCTCGGACACCGAGATGTTGCTCATGCAGAAAGAGTTGAACGAAGACGAGACCACGGCACACGTCTGGATCGGTTTGCGTTTCCTTCCCAGAGGCTGGCTGTGGGTGGACGGGCAGCCGCTGGCTTACGAGGCCTGGGGACAGGAGGGGAAGGCCGAGTGTCCAGCGGTCAAGGAGAGGTGTGCGGCCCTTCAGGTTACGGGAGGGACATCCAATGGAGCCAGAGCGGAGACATCAAGGCATCAGGTTTATGGATCAGGACTTGTTGCACAAAATCAGCCCGGTATCCCAGGGGTAAGAGTTGCAAATGCAGATGTTAAAGTAAAGGACTGGGAGGCTCATGACTGTGTGGAGAGACTCCATTTCATCTGTTACTGAGAGTTCAACCGGTGATGTATATTTCTACCGTTACTGTACTCGCTCATTCGTTTTAGTTACACTGGGACTGCAATTTTGACTGTGTGAAGTAGTTTGCTCCCACAGGTACATATGTACTTGGTTTATAGCAGTTTGTTTGCACTTTTTGGTGGTGACTTTTGTTTTGGGGCCTCATTACATCATTTTGTTTCTATGTTAAAATCTTGTGTAACCAAATTATGGGTTTGATGTAAAAACATTTAATAAAAAGTTCAAATCAAATGAAAAATATAAAAACATGTCTCATGTGATTCTTTCTTTGGGGAGGGGGGTAGATATGAAGGTTTGTGCCACAGAGCCGATTCTTACTGCAACAGCCGTGTGCGTTCAGGGCCGCGACTGCAGGAGAGGAGGCGGGGCTTGTTTACCAACCTCACCGCCTACGCTCCCTGTCAATCAACACGGTTGATCACGGTGGTTGGTTTGTGGAAATGTTATAAAATATGCCTCAAAAGGTTTGGTCAAAGGATATAATGTATTAGATTTGGTCTCTCCTTTCACTGTTCCTGAACTTCAAAATGTCAAAAATAACGTTTTAAATAAACGGAAGGCAAAGGCGACGAAAAAGAAGAGACGAGAAGAATCAAAGCAAGGATAAAATGTTCCTTCATGGTCACTCCTCTCTTCTCTAAATTTGCCTGTAAGGAACACACTATTCCTCTTATTCAAAAACAAAATTTGCACACGTATGCTTGGTGTTGTGATTTATTGAGGAGTCATGAAACTCTTTATGTTTTCCATAAAATTCTCTTTGGAGTCGGGTAAAAAGTGCAACGTCATTTAAATGTGGGCTTTATCGCTCTACTTTTTACGTTAACAAAACCAGACCCCCAAAACGTGCTGCTCAATGTATACATTTGAGGAATTCACTCACGTAACCACAACAATAGATGAGAAGTGACCGGTCGGTTCTCTTGTGGCAACGGCCATGAGAGAAGCGGAGGCGGCCGCCCTATGCAAAACACAAAGGCTTCCCGACTGCAGCTTATTTGTCCTCGACGGCGCTTTGCATCTTCATTGTGCTGCAGGACTTCCTCCCTCCATCTTCTAACACAAAGACAGCAATGGAGCAAAGCTTGGCCCGAGTCCTGCTCCTCCTCAGCGCGTCTGCAGCTTTTGCCAAGTACGTCCACATCCCGGAGAAGAAGAACTGGTACGAGGCTCAGGTGTACTGTCGGCGGGTTCACACCGACCTGGCTCCCGTCAGCAATACATATGACACAGAGCGTCTTCGGCTGCTGACCGGCGACACCGATGAGTTCATCTGGATCGGACTGCAAAGGAATTTAACGAACAGAGAGGAATGGACGTGGTCAGGAGGAGGAAAGGTGTCCACATTTTTCTGGGCAGAGGGTCAGCCCGATGAGCGTCAACTTCAAAACCACGGCGCAATCCGTCACTATATGTGGCACGATAAAGCAACATCGATTCAAGTAATATCCTTCTTCTGCTACAGAGCGATTGTGGTGAGGGAGAGAAAGACTTGGGAGGAAGCCTTGGAGTACTGCAGGAAGCATCACCACGACCTGGCCAGCGTGGCCTCGGACACCGAGATGTTGCTCATGCAGAAAGAGTTGAACAAAGACGAGACCACGGCACACGTCTGGATCGGTTTGCGTTTCCTTCCCAGAGGCTGGCTGTGGGTGGACAGGCAGCCGCTGGCTTACGAGGCCTGGGGACAGGAGGGGAAGGCCGAGTGCCCGGCGGTCAAGGAGAGGTGTGCGGCCCTTCAGGTTACGGGAGGGACATCCAATGGAGCCAGAGCGGAGACTATAATGTTTGACGTTTATGGATCAGGGGATGATGCACAAAACCTGCTCGGTATCCCAGGGGTAAGAGTTGCGACTGCAGATGTTAAAGTAAAGGACTGGGAGGCTCATGACTGTGAGGAGAGACTCCATTTCATCTGTTACTGAGAGTTCGACTGGTGATGTATATTTCTACCTTTACTGTACTCGCTCATTGGTTTTAGTTACACTGGGACTGCAGTTTTCACTGTTTGTGTGAAGTAGTTTGCTCCCACAGGTACATATTTACTTGGTTTATAGTAGTTTGTTTGCACTTTTTGGTGAGAACATGTTTTTTTGGGGTGGCATTCCATCATTTAGTTTCTATGTTAAAAACTTTGTGTAACCAAATTAAGTATAAAAATAAATAAAAAAGTAATAAAAAGTTAAAACAAATATTAAAATAAAAAACATGTCTTGTGTAATTCTTTCCTTTTCCCCCTCTTTCTTTTCATACTTAAATGTTTACTTTTTTTATCATTAATAAAATGTAGACTCTCGAGAGTTAGTCTGGTCAACGGTTGGTGTTTAGAGGGCTAAAGAGCGCCCCCAGTCTGCAGGCATGGTGAACCTACACATGTTGAAGTAAGGAGTCTGTGGCGACACAGGGAAGCTGGGGGTCGGGGGGGAATTCTCACCACCGCCTCCAAAGGCGGGACTGTTGTCAAACCCGTCCGCCTCGTCGTCCTCGAACGCCTCCCGGTAGCTGTGCATGGGACCCTGGGAGAGAGAAAAATATTTCCAGTATTGTACTTTTAACATAAGTTGTACTTGGGTCAATCAGGTTTCACAGCACTAAAACAAAAATGCTGACCTCTCTGGGTCGACCTCCCGGGTTGAGGGCCAGATTGTGGACGAAATTCGGTGAATCCACCATCATGTTGTCATGGCTGCTCTGGTACTGTCCCTCACTGGTTGTCCGACGTCGACCCTTCTCCTGCGTCACTTCTGGGGTCATTCCTCTGGACCGAACCCCTGAAAGAACGAGTGCGTAATTTCAACTCGCCAGGTGGATTTTTATTTTAATAGCTTTTTATCTTGTTCACGCAACACCGTGGGAATATTTTGCTTCAGAGGTATATCAAGAAGTGAATGTCTTCTAATTTTCTAAAGCAGTGGAAAGAGAGCAGAAACAGGAAATGATAAAAAAAGACATCTTACGAAAATGCAGTGGAAAATAAAATAAAATGGCGAGGGAAAGTGGACAAACCAGAGAAGGAAAAAGAGCGATGGCGGTCAGATTCTTGCGATGTCATGCTTTCACTGATTCCCCGAATACGAGCGTTGTATTCTGTTCCCAGGGGAGAGAGGTCAGGGTGGTGGGTGGAGAGCAGGAAGTGGAAGAGGAAGGTGGAGGAGGAAGGTGAGAGAGGTGCAGTGGTGGAAGCAAATGGTGGGAAGGGTTGTCCATACAGCAGAGATTCAACAGAAAAGGAAAAGAAATATCAGAACAGAAATGGATCTAATGAAAGTGAGGAGATAATGTAAAAGAATCAAACAAGTCAAATGAGACGACAACGTGTGCGGTGTCATCAGGCATTGTCATCTTAAATTCTATAGCTGCAAGGTGAAATAATTTTCACTATTAAAAGGTTGATGATTATTTCATGTTCAAAAGTGGTTCAAAAGAAGATGATTTGTTCCACCGGGTGGCGCCTTGGAGCGTCCACATGGTTTCACATACATGCAAATATGGAGGCAGACAATGTATGGAAGCTGGTGCCTCTGAATGCTTGGCTATTCTTACTCTCATCCCATTTCCACTCTCAACAACTCTGCTTCATTTCAGCTGCAGAGCTAATTTTACGACTTCAGGTCATTGCTCCGGTGTGGCACCCCACGACGACTCGGTAACAGAACCCGCTGAAAGCTGAATGCACGTGCTTGAGACTAAAAGAGCCTCCAGCTAAAGTTGACACGTGTGAGCATTTCAGATGCACCCATTTTGCCTAGAAATTAGAAATGATTAACAGCCTATCTATGAAACATTAACTGCAGATGACTTTCAAAGCATATTGTACTGCCTTAGGTCCTGATTAATTTCATAATGGCAAAAATATGAAAGATATACCTGTCTGCATCTGTTGATGTCAAAGTTATATGTATTGTTGCGTGACAGTCCAAGGTTAATTTTCCCCATTTCAGACATACTCGGAGCCTTACCGGCGATGCGGTGAGCCACCAGGCCCGCCAGGTTAAGCGCCTCATCCTCTGCTTCGTCTTCTCTGGGCAAAGATGAAGTAGACGTGTCTTGAGGCTGCGGGGTGAGTGTGGGGAGAGGAGAGGAAGAGGCACTGTAGCCTGGGTAAGGAGATGAGCCCTGGGGGTCGGGGGAGTGGGAAACCCCGCTTCCTGGGTACGAGTTCACAGGCTTCGCTGGCACCTGTTGGTTGAAATTAGGGGAGGGATCTGTGGGGTAATTGTGGGCTGCTTGGCGTGTGTGTGGGTAGGGCTCTGGGGTGTGTGTTGGGGTGGTGTTTTGGTGTTGGTAGCCGGTGTTGGACCTCTGGGGAGAATAGACCGGGGACTCCGTGAGGGGGCTTTGGTTGGGCAACACTCTCCCAGTCGAACGCAGGGGCTGATTAAAGGAGTTGTTGACGGACCCAGAGTTGTTGAACCCATGGATGGCAGAGTCTGCTTGGTATGAGGGTCTTGCAAGGGTCTGCGAGAAGGGCGCCTGGGATGAACTGAGGCTGTCCTCCCCAGGAGGAGCACTGTGGGATGTGGACATTTGGGAATTGATTGGGTCCAGGTCGAGCATGAGCATGTTGAGTGCCTCGATGGACTGCTCAATGTCCCGCTGCGAGGCTGGGGTGGGGAAGTGGGGCAAGCTATGGGTTGATTGAAGAGGAGGGCCAAAGGGATCATCTGGGAGGCTGTACTGGTGCCAGGTGTTGAGACCTCTTTGAACAGCCTCCCGGCTACTGGTGCTCCTCTCTGGGGCCCTGGGCATCAGTTTTGGGTTGGTCTCAGGGCTGCCGGCTAGCGGATTCCCAAAAGACTCTGAATGGTACATCCCTCCTCCGTTCTCGTAGTTGTTGTATCCCCCCTTTGGCGACGCAGAGTCCGCAGACCTCTCCAGCATCGCCGTTGGCGTTCGTACTCCATGCACGGGCATCTCGCTCAACTTTTCCCCAAGAACAACTCTCTCAAGGTAGGGTCCGTCGTTCTGCCTGCTGGTGGCCGTCTGCGATTGGTAGTAGTGGTCTGCCGGTGTCACCTCCAGGGATGAGAGCGTGCCCAAGCTGTCCACACTGTTGCCCTCTTGGTTAATTGGCAGCTCGTCGTCTAGAATTTCTGTCTCGCGCTCCTCCGCCGAAGGGGCGGCAACTAGCCTGGTGTGGCCCCCGTTGACGTGTACCTGCGCTGGGACCAAGTGTCGGACACCTCCTCCTGGACTGGTGGACAGGTAGGCTTGTCGTTGTTGAGTTGGCGCTTCGAGGCCACTCAGAAGCTGGTCAAGCTCTCTTTTCTCCTGCGGGCTGAGCGGCGGATTGGCCGCTGTCGGGTTCGTGGGGTTCACGGCACCCTGCAGAGATTGGCTGTGCTCATCAGTACGATCGGTCTTGACGGATGCGGTGGAGTTGCCCGAGTCGCTGCTCACGGAGAGGGTGTGATCGACGGCAGGGAGGAAGACGTGGCCTGTCACAGGCAGGGTCTGGTCAGTGGTTTGGAGCGGATGACTGGGTTGTTGTAACGGGTTCTCGGCATTGGTCAGAAGGTTTTCATGGACTGGGAGGCCGTTGATGGTGACAACTCCCTCCAGGGAGTCTTTCTTGCGGACCCGGGCATATAGGCTTCCATCAAGTGGACCTTGGGTGTGACCAACATCTGAAAGAGACATATAGTATCATCAAAATCAGAACCAGAACCATTTATTGCCAAGTATGTTGGATATACAAGGAATTTGTCTTTGGCGGGTGGTGCATAACATTGGACAATAAGACAAATATGACAAATGAGACGATATAAACAGTGCAAGTAGTTCCATGTTTTCATGCGGTTCCAACCACACACAGCATCAAAACATACAGAGTGCAAAACCTGTTTGAGATGATTTTAAATCAACTCGTCTTCACTCACAAAACAGATTTTTCACAAGGTTTGAATAGACTTTATGACTGGACCTCCCCTGCACACTTTATTTTTTACAGCTTCAGCAACACGGTCCCTCCAGCTCTATTAATAGCCCATTTGCAGCCCACATGGTCTGACGTTGGTCTGACGAGCTGGGACGGCTCCCGTCCAACACACTCAAAAAGCTGGTCGGTGCGAGCCAAGGAGAAGAGCGACAGTGCCAGTCTTCAAGTTGACTTCTGGCTGCTGAATCATGACTCGATGCCTACATGTTGCACAATCAAAGTATCCACCAAATTGGTTTACAGGAAAGATTGATTGAAATGGGCATATTTATATGATCTCGTTTGGTGTATTTTGTTTGTGGCAAATAGGCAGTTTCATCTCAACTCAAACTGAACCACTTTTCAATCTCTCAAGTCTAAAGGAAAAGTACTCAACTTTTGGACAGTTATTGCTCCTTCCTGAACTCAACTAAAACATTGAGGTTGAAAAAACAAACACCTTCTGTTATAGAATCCGATGTTATCATTTCACATTTCGTATTTCCTTTTGGAAAGTAATAGTGCAACCATGAAAAAAAAAAGATCTGCAGCACAACTCGTTTGTGGCACATGAACACATCAACAGAGGTCAGGTACAGTTGTGTAATTCACACATACAACGTTTACTTCAATGATAGGCCAACAATCACACGTGCAACAGCTCATTCTGTGATGACACTTGTGCTTACCAGAAGAAAGTAAGACACCAATACTGGCCTCCCTGTAACCAGTACACATTTGCAAAGTGATCCATGACATATACATGACCACGGCTGGCTCCTATGTGGGATATTCCAAATTGAGCGACCCCCGGGGGACAGATGGTGAATCACTCGGACCGCAGCTATTTCAAAATCCATGTCAACAACAACTCGCGGGCACAGTAGCAACAAGAACGAGAGGCCGGGCGAGGGAGTTGTAAACACAGTTGGTCCCTGTGGTTGTTTTTAATGATGACGCAAGAGTGAAAACATTATGAAAGTAAAATGTGTAGTTACATTTCGTTTGAAGTCAAGTCTAACTTCACAAAAATGAATCCAAAGTCAAAGCTTTATGGATAACATTGTTTAACAAAAGGATTATTCAACTTTTAAAAGTTTAGTTCATCTGAAATGTATATTTCTTTCCTGTCAGCAAGAATACAAAGAACATATCAGATGTTTATTTTCTATATTAGTTGACTTCCAATCATAATTACAACTCTATATCACAGTATCAATATCAGTGAAAACATCCTCCTTACCAGATAAACCTCCAAGAAAGGATGAAATATTTCCAATTCTTCAGCCAATTATATTTCGATAAAAAAAAGCCCCGTTTGAGTCCTTCAGCAGCCTCTCAGTCACTGAACGTTCTGCTGCTGGGCTTCTCGTACTCTGCCTGTCGTCTCTGATTCATGCCCTCTCATCATCCAAAATGTGCTTCGCTGGAGCGAGGTGGGGCCGTACCACCGAAGCTGCCCAAAGGGGTGAGCTGGCACTCCGGAATGATCTGTGACTGTTCCCGGTAGCAGGGGAGGGACTCTACCACCACATACCAGCTTCTTGTGAAACCACGTTGTTTCAAATAAACTATACAACTCCCAGGCCATCCGTTTGCCTGGGACTGCAGCACCTTTGCATGGTGATGTCATCGGAGGGGATCCCCTCACTCAGGGTCACCCCTCTTCCCTTCCCCACCTCACAGCCTTTTAGCAGAAGCAGCTTCCACTGCAAGCCAAAGATCCTTAAGTAACAGGATGTTATTACCTTCTTTTTTTTTAATGAAAATAATCTTAAGTATTTTAACTGTAATTTATATTTTCCACCAGCTGAGCTCTGTCCGTCTTTGACTCTCTCTTTCTCCCCCTGACCCTTCACAACGTAGGAAATGCCCTTGTTCTAGTTCATAAAAGATGATCTTTCAGTGCTCTGTAGCCAAAATGACAAGTATCCTCTCGACTAAGTAAAGGACAACGTTGAGCATGACAGGTACTTACTAAACAAGAGTTGCAAGGTTACCACCTTTACATTTGCCCCACACTCGTGGTATGTGCGTAAGTCGTGAGACACTTGTGCTCATAACTAGCGTATATAAGATGGCAGCGGAGGTGCCCGGGGTTCAAAGAGATCGCCCTTTAGCTCGGGTCACCAAGAGAAGTCAAACCTTTCAGGGATCCAACATTTCATTTTAGATACCTGGGAAAATCTTGAGATTGAAAGTTCATTTGTGATGGCGATTGACTCCAACAATCCCACTTCAAAGTAGCTCAGTGGCTCTTCTAGAGCTTTCGATCGCATGGCATGATCTTACAGAGATAAAGAGGCTCAATGGTCCTCTTTAAAGGGCTCTTAATTTGAATTTACATTAAAATATGAACACTGTGACCCAGGTATGAACCAAGTAAGAACGACAAATATTGAATGACTCTGCGTCCCAGTAGCACAGTAGCATCAGATCAGCAGACCTCAGGCCTGTTGTTAAATCCAGTGACTGGCACAAACCAGCAGCTCTATCCGAGTAGAACAAATACCTTTCTTCTGGTGTCAATAAATAGCTGCAGCAGACCCCAGATTAGACGGTTTGAGTCACCAAGGCCTGGCTCACATAAATAGCTAACAACTTGTTTCCTACTGCGGTGAACGAATGTAACATGCCATTCTCTCAGCCTCGAAGGAAAACAGCCACGTTTACCTCGACTCATTTACCATTCAAAGACATCCAAATAAGGTTCAAGAACTACGAAGACAAAATCTCTCACACACACGCACACTCACACATATCCATTCTCTGCTCTGTATTCTCTCATGCGACAGGTGCTTTCCTCTCGTGAAAGTGCCAGAAGCATTGCTCATGCAGCTCCGCACACAGACACACACAGACACACACACACACACACACACACACACACACACACACACACACACACACACACACACACCTGCATCTTGGCTGTATTCTCTTTAGTGTTAGCTTGAGTGTCTCATTGTCACATTATGGCCTTGGAGGCCATTAATAAGCCATTTAAACATCTGCGACCAATGGTTTATTATAAATAGCCAATGTGCTACAACCACTGTGATCACTGTATGAAATGCACCAGCTGGATGTTAGATACATAGTCAGTACTTTTGAGATTAACAGGGCAGGGGGATTGAGGCGACACATTTGTCAACACACCTATAAAGGAATTGAGAACATGTTTGGTTGGCCATCTTGGTGCTGGACCTTGTAGCTAAATGAGCTCCATGCACACATATTTCTCCCTGGGAAACCCTGTACACCTGGGTTTGTTAAGCACTGAAAGTGGACTGTTACAGTTGAGATTGAACCAAGTTAATGTACTCATCATTCATTATGAGTGTTTTATTTGAAATTCATCTAACTCAAGGTAGCATACCACCTTCATTTATTGCATTCAGTTGCTTTTAACAATTTTTACAATTTAACAATAACCAAAATAAGTCAAGTTGATATGTGAAGGGGTTCCTCAGGGCTTTGTTCTCGGGCCACTTTCGTTACCCTTTATATGAATACATGATATGCAAATTGCATTTTTGTATCATAAAGTCACTTTTTAGTTTTCACCATGAAAAAACATGCACATTCCTGAAAGGAACAATATCCAACACCAAATATTTTTAAAGGTTTCTGGGTGGATATTTCCTTTGAATGATCTCATCTTTTTAAAAGTTTCCAGGAATGGTGGAAAGTTAAAGACAGACTTGACATTTACATGATGACCTCATAAAAAGGGCCAAACTCATTTTTACAAAACGCAGACGCATACATATAAAAACACACCTAACGTTTACACGCAGAATTAATAGGGTCCCATGGTGGGTCTCTCACCTTAAGGTCTGCAATCATAGTTTTATTGAAGATGGTGTATGATTTCATGTATGTTTATAAATAAATATATGCAAACACATGCATACAGAGATTAACAGTAAGAGCTATTAAGAGGGTGAAGCTGACTTGTGCATGTGTTACAGCAGTAAAACTGTGAGGTTGGGAAAAGTAAAGTACTACAATGGTCCTTTTCAGTCAGTTGCCAACTCTAACATATATATATACACACATACACACAATTAGAAACACTGACAGGCAGTGACAGGCATGTACACACACCAAAACACGCACACACAATTGTGAGAGAGCCATCAGGTATCTCTCAGAAGGATGTGACATTCACAGTCACAGTTTTCATATCACCGTGACGACGGCCAGTCTGCATGCCAGCAGTGGGCGGCTGTGTTTGAGTGACAGCTGACTCGTCTTAAAGACGCGTGTCTGAGACACGCTGCAAAAACATCCTCGCTAAGCCATTTGCACTGATTCAAGGGCAATACTTTTACTAACTTCTTTCAAACTTCGGAAAATAAATGAAGATAAAAAAAATATATATACTTTATACGTTTTATAACTAACTATTTTTTAAGGCTGCATATGGGCCATTTGTGTCTTTTCAGCAGAGCATGAGAGGGAAAGAGCTCTCCATTAAGGGACGATGTGATAGACCATAAGTGGAAAACGGTGTCATGGCTGGTGTGTCGGTGACTGGCATGAGGAAAACTGTCAGACTTTTATATTTGCCACGTCTGCCTCTCATTTCCTCCATCGTCCAGCGTCCAGCTGTCACAGTCGGAGGTAACGTGACGTGACTGCATCAGTGTCTGTCTCCACAATTGCTTTCAGGATGATGTCACCCATCCTGCCCGTCCGTCTGTCTGTCTGTCTGTCATCTGAGTGACTGTCATAACATCAAATACATCCGTCTGTTCTGACTGACAACCAGCTGAACTCCGCCACTGATTCATGTCGACTCTTTTCACTTTTGCGAAGAGAAGGAAATCTCAGATCAGGCTGCAGATTGGGATGTTTAGTTGGGATCAGTTAGTTGGTTTACTGGCACGGTGAAATCTGGATTACTTAGTTGTGGCAATGTGCGAAGAAATGTCGCAATGCCCACTCAAATACAAGGGAACGTGCACGTAAACGCTGCACGATTTTAAAATATTAAAATTAGGAGAATACCTTCAAGCTCAAGGACTCTCACAATGCGTTTGTGTTTGTAAGAGAATTAAACTCAACCACTGCGCTGCTCCCATGTGCTCCTCTCAAAGGAAAATAGCCAATACTGCCACAAAGAGGGTAACAACAGGTGCACGTCTGGGTAATTTGACGGCCTGTGCGTCTGCCTCTGTGCGTCTGCCTGTCTCCCTGTTTTTTTTTCTTCCGTGCATCTGTCCATCCATCTGTCTTTCGCTCACTAAGATCTGTAGCCGTCGTAAAAGTGCATCTGCCGGCCGTCTAGCTCGATGCTGGTCCGTCATCTCCGTCTCTCCCGAGAGCTGTGTGTGTGTTTAATGACCTCAGAGAAGGAAACCTGGTGCAGGAGAGGCCCAGTAACACTCAGAAGCAGTCGAATAAACTAAAATGAATACTTAAAAAAAAAGCATCTGTACGTCAACCTCGGGGCAAACACGACGGGGAGTAAGCCATATGGGGACATGGAGACAGACAGTAGGAGAAAAGAGGCATTAAGAGATGAGGACTAGCTCAGCTGGGTTTCCAGGGCTGGGATTTGAACCTGCTGCTATAGCTCACTGTGCTGTCAGCAGGAGGTCGAACTCCAAGCATTATGTGCACATGCATGACACACACAGGGGGCTTTTAAAATACCCGACTGCTCTCCATTTCTGCATAATTTTGCAGGCAAAGCTCTCCTTAAACCCCGATGTACTCGGTTTGATTCCGAGATAAACCGCATAGAGGATGTGCACGTGGAAAAGTTCGGAGCCAGTCTTCACAGCATTGATTCTAATGTTGTTTTGTCATTTACACAAATGATGATGTCATTTAAATGCTCTATGTCTAATAAAGTAACAAACTCAAATGTGCAACTTCTCACCTCCTGGACTATCCCACGTGCATCGTATCCCAGTCCGAGCCCTGCGGAGCTCACATGAAGTTACCAACTGAGGTCCTTAATAGTTTCGGTGTACCCAAATTGCAGCCTGCTCATAAAAACGTTCCACGGGCAAATTGTTCGCTCCATGACTCATTTGATACCACATACGCGCCAAACACACAGGATGCAACGGTGTTGACATGGAAACACAATAAACAGACAAACAGACTTCATGTCTGCGGACCGAGAGAACAAATGGTTGCATTCAAGTCTTCTTTTTGTTTTGCGAGGGCAATTACCATTCAGAGGGTAAACCTGCATTCTTTTGCCCTGCAACCATTTGCAAAAATAATACAATATTTATGCATGATTTTTTATCAAATTAGAATTCACTGTTCGTCATGGGCTGTGTGAAGCAGGCAGATGTTTCTAAATAGTAAAGAACGTTGCAAAGGCCTCGCAGAAAACTCACCAACCAATGCTGTTCAGCCGCTCTCCGTCCCTTCCTCCTACTTCATCCCTCTATCTTTACCTCTTATTCCTTCCTCCTTCATTCAACACATCGAAAGAATAACTTTCCTCGCTTTGACATTTTGGAAACAACTCCTCTGCTGCTGTCTGCCTCTGTGCCTCTGTCTCTGTCCGGCTATTCCAGACATGTTTCAGGACTCAGCCCCAGCCAAATATGGGAGGAGGGCGGGACGCAAGGAAGAAAGGCTGTGCTGTCACCGGGCCCCGCTGCCCTACTGTACGCCACACACACACACACACACACACACACACACACACACACACGGTATCACACTACCTTTAGTGGTTATTCTTCAGAACTAAAGGGATAACGACATTCCTAACCCACGTCTAATTGGCTTTTGGTTCAATTAGAAATGTACACCTGCTGTACGACAGATGCTGCATGAAACACATGTACACACTTGTTTTAACACACCGGACTGTGTGCCGAGTGCCAACCAACCCTCTTCTCTGGCATCTCTTCAAACATTTGGATGTACAAACCAATGTTTTAAATCTTTTAAATGATGTTTTGACCCTTGTTAAAAAGCAGATTTGCTTGCAGTGGCTGCTCGGTGGCCTTCTGACGGGTTTGACCTCCGGGTCGACAGCTGCCACCACACCGCGGGGCTATTAGTAGAGCAAAGGCAAGCCGACAAACACAAGGTGCACTGCACACACACTCCTAACATACCACATAAAAAAAACTGCTAAAGACTCGTATAAACTGGAAAAACGTACAACTCCAATGCACGACCACTCGGTGTAGGATTACGCGGTTACACAAACAGCTGGACTTTAAACGCGCACACTTCACACGGCCGCTGAAGTGCAACACTCGTCACAAATACCTCCCGTTACAGAAACGCACACGGACACTAAGCCGCCTAATCCCACGAACGCTTTTTAAGACGCCCGTCTTTCGTTGAGTCCTCTCGAGTGGATTCCCAAGGTCGCCGGACTCGTTTTAAAATGGCGTCATTCGGACATCGGCGCCCCGAGGACAAAACATTCTTCTGACCACACGCACATAAAGCAAGGCTGGATTCTCCAAACGATGACTGGCGAGTGAGTCGTGTCCTGCGAGTGTGTAAAAATAGGCCGTTCCCGCATGTCGGTGTTATCCCCTCAGCGTCAACTCAAATGTGTATTCTGCTACTTTTTCAGACAGCATATGAAAGCTAAAAATACCTTTAATTTAAATACTCCAAGCTTTTTGAACCAATAACTCTCCTGTGATTTTCCTAAATCTTTTTTTTTCAGCTTCGGAGCAAAAGGCCGCAATCAGGGAAATTAAATAATTTTTCCTTTCCCGCCGCGCTTCGGGAACACCGCCACCCGTTCAACTTCGATCGAACTTGCAACGCCGGCGATTCCCACTGACCTTCTGGCAACACAGCGATTACCGCAAGTGTTCTTTGGGGACGTTAAAAATAAATGAAACGGGTATTTGTGAAGAAGGGTGAAGAAAAAAGAAATAACGTATAAAAAAGTGGATGCAGCATGGCTCGAATAGAAAAAATAAAATAATAGAAATATACTTTATTAATCCCCAAGGGGAAATTTGTTGACACAGTAGCACCAATAAACTAAACACAATAAAATATAAATATAAGAAAGAAAGAAAGTGAAGAAAGTAAACAAGTGCATCTTCTGGTGTCCTCACATCAGCATTCAAACACAAAGTATTCAGTATTCGCTGTATGTCATATTTGTGGGATTCCGGCCA
Organism: Liparis tanakae; assembly: GCA_036178185.1. Taxonomy (NCBI): domain Eukaryota; kingdom Metazoa; phylum Chordata; class Actinopteri; order Perciformes; family Liparidae; genus Liparis; species Liparis tanakae. The sequence goes on along the minus strand of CM070103.1, from coordinate 6,202,898 downwards.
CTGATTCTTGTGTGGATGAGCGAATAGGCAGTAGGGGGTGTACAGGATACCGTTTCAAACAGTTTCAAATTCCTGATGGGAAAGCTGGGACTGGATGGAGGTGGGTTTGGGGATGAGTGGGACGCGGGGCTGGTGGCGTCTCGGGTTACAACCCCCCTCTGAGAAGTGGGCCGCCACCGACAGGGCGACTGACGCCCCCCTATTTCTGCAGCGGCTATTTAAAGGACTAATTGACAGACCGGGGTTAAGGAGGATGGGGCAGGGGGGCTGTGAGGCTTAGCGGAGGAGGAGAGGCGGTTTGAGGAGCGGGAAGACGGACGGAGAGTGCATCAAAGCCAGTGTGTGTGTGTGTGTGTGTGTGTGTGTGTGTGTGGGAGGACATACCCAGCTCGCCGTCTGCGGTTTCCTCGCCGCGTGGACTGAAGCTCTCGTACGAGTCCCAGCGGATCAGAGGGTCCTGGGTGTTGTAGTCCACAGAGACGCTCGGCCCGTTCTCCAGGTGGCCCAGGCCTGAGGGACACAATGCATGATGGGAAACGGAGGCTCGCGCAAAATCACGCCACGTTAAAAATAACAAGAAATGCAACTATCTATACGTGGGGAATCAAATGCTCCAAGAAAAGGATGATAGCCGCGAATACATCAGATTTAATAACGTATGTTGTTGAGTCACTTTATAAAAATCTCAATCAACATTTTCCTGTCAGGAGAAATGTTTTACCTTTGATTTTTTCTGGTCCATATGAGAAAACAAACTCCACCTTGCCGTACTCTGGGAACCTCTCATCTGTAGAGACACACAGTGCAGACACTGGCTTCCACTTGTAGAACACTAATGTGCACAAACACAATGTAAGGACATATGATGTGTTTAAAGCTGAAAACATACAATGTTAAATCACAGATTTAAGGATTTTAAAGATTTAAATATTTCAATTTTAAGTTCATGAAATTTAGGGCTCATTATTTTCATTTTTTAATAAAAAAATGACTTTTGCAGTGCAAGAATTCTGCCGTTTTAACATTGACTCTTAACTTTTAACACAATTCGCTGATAATTAGCATTTGCTTCCTTTAAATTATTGACTAAGGAGAAGTTATATATACTATTAGTATTTATGTCACAATCAAAAAATACTTTTTAATCGTGGAAATCAAAATTCCCAGTGCAAAACAGTTTAAAACTGACAGCAATTAGCTTGTATTTACTGCGATAAGCAAATCATTTTCTTCATGATCACAAAAAAAACACTCGTATATATTTTAGAGAGAGAAAAAAGAAGTCACACCCACCCGCAGAGCCGTTACCTTTGAAGGTCTCGTCCAGCTCGTTCTTCCCGAACACCACCCCGAGGTCGTGGATGGCGCAGGTGTGGAACTGCACCCTGAACATCACGTCCCTGGTAGAGTTCCTGTACCTCTTGTGGTAGCACTTCAACTACGGGGAGTACGGAAAGAAAAGCATCAGCGCGTGAAACGAGGGTCTCCGTCGGGTCTGAGCGTCGGCGCCGCCACGAAGCCTCACCAGGATGTCTCCCTTGAGGAGCAGGCCGGGCTCAATGGTGATGCAGATGCTCGTGCTGCTGTCTCCTTGCACATTGCTGCGACGAGAACAAGAACAGTGTGTGTGAGAATACATTAATTCTGCATTATCGTCTTTGTAAGTGCATTCAAAAAACGCACGCCACACTGGAGTGGAACAAAAGTGTCCGTACTATATTCCCGACGTGTAGACGGGTTGCATCGCCTGGTAGATCTTCAGGAACGGACGGCAGCCTGAGAAAGAGGATACGGAAAGAAAAAAAACAGAAGTTCGAAAGATGTCTCGAGAGAACCGGTGTTCCGTCATTTCTTTCTGCCTTGTCAGAATTTGCTACCGCTGCATAAACCGTGTGTCTATCGATTCATGCTACCCTATCAAAAAATGTTACTTTATGGTTTTCTACATCTGTACATCAAAATATGCTACCCCTGATATAATTAAATTTAGCATTCTTACATGAATGCATGTTATTGTACTATAAAAATATGCTTTTCTGTACTTTTAACTAGGCCAAAAGTGGAAATAATCGGGATTGCAAAACATTATGGGCGTGTCAAACAAACTCGGAAAATCGACTCGGCACATGTGCAATACCACAAGGTAGCAGTTCTCAACAAGTAGCATGAAATGATAGAACACCGGCGAGTTCTGAGGAGGAGGAGGAAGGGGGGGGGGGGGGGGGGCTTACCTCCTTTGGACTCAAAGTTGGGGATGCCGTGCATGATGACGTGATGCAGGAACAAAGGCTTGTTGTTGATTTTGATTTGTCCGGACAGAAGGCCGTTGAAGTATCGCACGTACCTGAACACCAAAAAGCGGAAAAAAGTGAGAATGACACGTTTTGGGTTTTAAACACGACTCGCTTATAATCCGAGAAAGCAGATTAAACGCCTCATCCCGTGTAGAGCAGCGCAGCCGGAGGCACGTTTTCACCCCCGACTCGGACTGTAAAACCTTTCATTCCGCCGCGGGGGAAATGTCAGCGTGAAAAAAGGTGAGCCGAGGCCGGTCGGGGGTCCGTCGATGCCGAGCGCGGTCTAGTTGTTAAACGACGATAACGATGACGGTACCCAACGTGACCTTGACCGCGGGGGGGGAGGGGGTTGACACATGCGGGTGCTTTGCTCTGCTGTCAGTGTCCAGATGGTTTCGCCGCTCTGAAATTCAATTAGACGAAGCGGGGGGGCGCGTGTAGTGTCATGTGAGGCCTAATCACGTCCTGTGTTCCATCAATGAATTATCCTATATTAAAGGTTTGTGCATTAAGCCTGTGAGACTACACAAGCGTGGGAATTGAATAAGGCTTTTCCCTTCGGTTACAGAGGCCGCAGTGCTACTTTTTCTCCGCAAACAAATAGGAAATACAGTTAGTGAAATGAGAGGGAAATCCCAGATGGAGCCGAGTAAGAAATCTGAATATAACACAAAACAGCCTCTTGCACTTGCAAAGGGTCTGCATTTAGTTATCGAGGTTATTAACGATTAAAAATCTAACCTTGGTGTAATTTCGGCCATTCAAATGCCGAATGCAAAGTCTCTCTTGATTTTTCTCCAACTCAATAAATATTGTTCGTCAAATTTCTGTTCATGTTTTCTTTAAAACGCACGTAAAAACTATTTTAAATGGAGACTGCGCAGCTCCGTTTGCATTTGAACGTTTCCCAACCAACAATAACGATCATTCATGAATTAAACTCATATCGCGAGCGTCTCGTAAAGCGCTGTATGAACTCAAAGTATTATTATTATTTGATGATCCTAAAATGCGCCATGAAACACTTTTAATCCAAACGTGTACTCTCATTAGCAGCGGCAGCTCATCTCCTAATCGTGATGTTAATGTCACACATTCCAGACCATAATACTCGTACGCTCCGGGGGCAGAGATAATTATATCCGAAGCAGGAAATAGCAGCGGGGCAGAGGGCAAGCCCATAGACCTGCTCGACAACGGCTGGCTGACTGATTCACAAGCCGGTGTTAAGTCCCCCGCTGTTTCCTGTGTTTCCTCATTTACTCCCTGCCACCTCCGGCCTGCTCATCCTTTACCGAGACGGGCTCGGATCGGGCGTCCTCTCCCCGCGGGGGAGGAAGGGAGACGGTGAGGGTTCGGCTCTTAAGTTTCTATTAATGAAGAGCGAGGCTCGCCATGTGGAGGAAGGAGCAGATTGACGAGTCTCAGAAGGTGCCGTTGCCCCTGTGGCTGTGTGGATGTTAGTAAGTCCTGATGGGCAGGTGGAATCTTAGCTCCTCCCACCAGTGTATGAATAAGATAAGATATTCATCTATTAGTCCCACAGTGGGGACATTTCAGGATCGCAGCAGTGGATGTACATCATTACATTATTAATAAAAATAAAATATACAAATAAAAAACACAAAACACAATACTTAAATACTAATACTAAAATACTAAATACTAAAAATTACTAAATACTAATACAAAAAAATGCTAAATACTAATACAAAAATACAAAAAAAATACTAAATACTAATACTAAAAGGGAAAAACAAAGTAAAGTATTGAGCTGTCAGCTGAAGGAGGAGCTGTGTGTGAATGGGTGAATGATGTGATGTCAGGTGCTTCGAGTGGACGGGAGATGAGAAAAGCGCAGGTACAAGTACAGCTCCATTTACCATTACTACCGCTAGAGGGCGCTGCATTCAAAATATGAGGTGGTTTAAATACTTTTAAACCACTTTTACTGGTTTTGGAATTCGCTCTCACGAGGAGCCCATTATCTCAAAACAAGTGGAGGAGGAAATATGCTGGGAGAGAACCGGAGTGAGCCCTGCAGCCTCCCCAGAGACCGCAGAGGAATCCGTCAGACGGACAAGATAGACGGCTCCTGGCCGCGCCACGACGTTTACTCCCAATTATGCCAATTAAAACTAAACTGGAGATAAACTTAAAAGAGGGGAAAAAAAGGAAGAAAAAAAACGTCCTCTTGTTAGAAGAATAGAATAGAAATAGAATAGAAATATACTTTATTAATCCCCAAGGGGAAATTTGTTGACACAGTAGCACCAATAAACTAAACACAATAAAATATAAATATAAGAAAGAAAGAAAGTGACTGTGCATAAAGTATACAAAGTGAAATATAAAATACAAAATAAAATAAAATATATATGTATATATAAAAATATACACAGCATATATGTAAAATTAAATTATATATATATATATATATATATAATTTAATTTTATATATATATAAATATATATATATATATATATATATATATATATATATATATATATATATATATATTTATAGAGACAGTTATTGGCCGTTCACCAACGTTGATGCGCGCATGCGGCCGCATGAAGAGCAACACAAAGAGTTTGGCTGTTTCTCTCTCTTCCCCTCTGAGAATGTGGGCGTCTCCCTGTGATGCAACAGAAGCTGCGAACATTCGGAAGCAAAGGTCGGACTCGTAAAGCGCCGCGTCGGCCCGACAGGAAGTGAGGTAATGCACTGACCTTATCTGCGACGGCTGGGCCACAGGAAGCGCTTTGTCCTCGTAGAAACGCCGCATGGCAAACCGGTCCAACGCCTGGTCGGCGCTGCATGGCGCACACAGACAGACGTCGTTATTATTCGTTATATTAGAGCATCTTACTGAATCAAAGCTGCACATTCCCCCCCAGTTTGAGATTTAGAGGGGAAAAAAAAAAAAACACCCCCGAGGCCTCCATCATTTACAACGCAGCTTTAAATCCTCCTGGCTCCGTCCCACCTATCGAAACATCTGGTCGCGTTAAAGAATGACGACGTGGTGAGAGTGCTTCTCCTCACAGAGCCAGAATAATAATAATAAGCTGGAGTGTATTGCAATAACAATCACGTCCTGGAGGCCCGAGTGTGAGTGACGGGCGCCGCTGTCCTTCAAAGGACATCACACTAGTGTAGCGCAGTGTGGGTGGACTGTGGCGTGTTGGGTACCTTGCGGATATGTTGCTGTAGTGCATGTACGCAGCCACCACCACCCCGGTCCGACCTCGGTTCCCCTGGGACACAGAGACAGAGACGGGGTCATTTTGAACTTACGTAAAGAAACGGAGGAAACTGCATGAAATACATTGGACGCACAAATAACACAAAGGGATAGCCCGTGAACATTTTCGTTAAAAAGGAACGTACGACGGCGAGAACGGTGAAAAGAAATGCAAGAACGTTGTTTTATCTCATATCGTCCAATGCTAAGAAACAGTCCGACACATGTGCTGTAAAAAAAAAATGCAAATGACGTCTTGCTGCTTCTGTTTGATTAAACAAATAAAGTAAAGACGTGATAATCAAGTGAGCTTAACTGCTGCTGGCGGATTTGTTATCTTTGGACCGGGGCCGCTTCCCACTGTGCATAGCTCCGGCTTTATGCTGAGCTACGCTAATCGTCTTCGTATTGAACACACACACACACACACACACACACACACACACACACACACACACACACACACACACACACACACACACACACACACACACACACACACACACAGGCGCACGCAAGAGGGCTATCATGTAACTCTTCTGTAAAGAGGAGGGCGTGTCCCGGCTCTACCTTGTTGTGCAGCACCACCACGTTGCGCGGGTCTCCGTTGAGCCACGTGTCGATGGTCTTGCATATGCTGCAGATCTTGTCCAGCGCCGGTGCGTGGAGGTCTGGCCAGCCGAACTCCACCACCTGAGGGTGGGGGGAGGGGCAAAAAGAAGGGTTTTCTCTCTCAACTCAACGTGATACCCCGTTACCTGGGGGGGGGGGGGCGCCGCTCTACAGGCTGCAGATGCATCGACATAAAGTCTAACATATAATCCTGTGGTTCAGGTATAGTGGGGATATAACCTTTCAGAATAAGACACAACTCAACCCTCAGGCACTTGAAGAAACCAACCAATCAGATACGAGTAAAATATGTCAACGAGGGCCCAAATGCAAAGTGTTTTAACCGGCCTCTGGCTTCTTCTTTTTTTAAGTTTAATTCCTCTCGCAGGAAATCACAAGAGGATTTGGCTGCTTCCTACCTTCGGGTTCAAACTGGACAAGTCGCTCCGCCACTCGCTCAGGTTGAGGATCTGAGATCAGAAAGAGGACACGTGTCGACATGTCAGATCAAAATAATAATAAAAAACTTCTTTATGCAAGTCGTGTGTCCTGGCTGGGGAGGGGGGGTTCTTACCAGATAGTGCTCCCCGTGTTTGGACCGCAGCATCGTGGCCACCTCCTTGAGGTTGGCGGTGTAGCTGCGCTCATCGGCGGCGGCGGGGAAGCAGACGGAGATGATCCTCTCCGTGATGTAGACCAGGTCCACGGCGTAGCTCTCCTCCATGGCCTGAGCCACGCTCTGACTCCTGCAGACGGAGCCACGGGGGTTTACCGGAGGATTCAACCTTTTCTTTTCATCGATTGTCATCTTTTCATGCACTGGTGTGAATTTTTTTTATAGATTTTTTTTTTGTTACTGCTGCTGTGAGACGTCGATCAAATGTGAACTCTGTAAAGATCACGCTTCTATTTCTCGGAAAGAAAAACAATTCCCAATCCTTTCACCGACTGTTGACGTGACCAATCTCTCTCTCTCTCTCTCTCTCTCGCCGACCAAGAGGCCTTCAGCTTTATTGCTTTATTAATAAAGCCATGCATGACAATCAGCCGAGCCTGACGAATAACAGGCAACAGAGGGGCAGAGCGGTCATCTACATTACGCCCCAAAAGAGGAGAAATATCCAGGGTAAACAATCTGTTTTCATTGTAAAATGAAGTCGTAACTGTGTAACAACAACAACAACAACACAATAGTGTGAGGATGCAGGGTCTTACCGCGACTGCTTTCGCAATAGCTCCACACTCTTGCAGGACCTCGCAGATCCCTGGAGAGCGTGCACACACACACACACACACACACACACACACACACACACACAATGCACATACAAGCAGAGGGAGGAGGAGAGGAAAAGGATTCATAAGAAAATTGTGTCTGGTAATGAGGGGGATGTTAATGAATAACAATCTGACGTGAGAAAGTGAGGTCACCCTGGTTTTGGAGTAAAAGAAAGAGAAAAGAAGAGCAGGAAGAAATAGATGGGGGGGAAACAGTAGTAGAGGCAGCAGAGGAAGAGGAGGAAGAAGGATAGAGCAAAGAAAAACAAAAAGAAGGAGATGAAGAAAGAAGCATAAGAAAAAAGTTAAATATATATATATATAAATACAAATAGGAAGCAGTATTACGTAGTATTGGATTTAAAGATAGAAAAGAAGGCAGAGGAAGGAAGAAGCGGAAAAGTAAAAGATGTAAAAGACAGATAGAGGATAAAGAGGATGAGAAATGGTTGTTGGAAAAACACTAGAAGAAGAAGAAGAATCAGAAGAATCAGAATCAGAAGAATTAGAATCCGTGTGTTCCAGGAGAAGAGCATCCTGACTCCCACACACACTCTATGCTCTGTTCATTCCCGTGCCGCGGCTGCAGAGGGGAACACGTCACTAAACGCGGCGCCCTGTCGAGGAACCGCTGCATAATAGATGCTGGACTCGGCTCGTCCTCTCGCCGCCCGAACCCATCTGCACGAGTCGGCTGCCATCAAGAAGACGGAGCCGTCCCAGAAGATAGAACGACAGCAGAATCTATCTTCTCCCCCCTCGCCAGAGAGAGAGAGAGAGAGAGAGAGAGAGAGAGAGAGAGAGAGAGAGAGAGAGAGAGAGAGAGAGAGAGAGAGAGAGAGAGAGAGAGAGAGAGAGAGAGAGAGAGAGAGAGAGAGAGAGAGAGAGAGAGAGAGAGCGTTCGGCATCACCGGCCAAGTGGTTCAACTGAGATATTGGCAGGAGCCGGGCCTGTAATCACGGCGCGAGGTTAAACACGCGGCCCCGGAGCTGAGAGGAAGCTAATCCCATCACCACACACACACACACACACACACACACACACACACACCCCCCCGCGAGCCTGAAACGGGAGGCATAACTCTCCGTGATTTGACAGGAAGCAGATGCCAGGAGGAACCGCGGACGCCGGTGTTTTGCAAAATGAAACAGGCTGTTCACGTGTGGCTCGGTGGGGGAGTGTGTATGTGTGTGTGTGTGTGTGGGGGGGGGGGTACGTTTCACATCACAGGAACAGTCGGTTGTCTTGTAGCGACGCTGACGCGCTTCGTGAAAGTCAACGCGGCGGAGTGAACGGCGTGCCCTTTCTTTTTTCTTTAAAGGGCCCGTTCACACGGTTGAAGGCCGGCGCCGCTCGCCAAAGAAATCACACGGCGCCACCAGAACCGCCGAGCACACGTAGACATGTTCCCACTGACACTGAACGTCTTATTCCTTTCAACACACACGCATGAGTGACGGGTTCCTTCATTAACTCCTCGTGGCCCAACTCACTGGACGTGGAACATGTATTCATCCGCTCCTGAAAATAGGCCCAAACCAATTGTGTAGGTATACTATACACAACACCATATTCGTTAATTTGTCGCATAGATTTCATTTAATCGAAAGATCCGGAAAAAACAAAGATATTTTCTTTAAATTTTAAGCTGCGTGAAAAAAAACACGTAAACATGTGTGTACTTCCTGTGTGGGAGGGGCCTACCTTGCTGAACAGGTACCCAGTGCTCCACCTCCAGGAGGAACGCAGGTGGTCGAGACGCCTTTGAATGGAGCTGCCCATGGCTCTGGTTTTAATATCACGATCAGGAAATCAAAACTAAAGAACCTCCGGATCCTCACGACGGAGGAAGACGCTAAACCTCATGGTCGATTATATAATTCACACGTATATAAATATATATCGATGCATCTTCTCTGGCGTTCTTTCCTCTCGACCGTCTTCCTCCCTTCTCCTGCTTCCTCTCGTCCTCATGCCCACTTTGTGTTCTCTGGCTCTCCTCCTCCCTCGCTCTCATTATCTCTCATTATGTCCCCCCCCCCCCCATCTCCTCTGACTCCCCCCTTCTCTCGTCTCGACTCCCTTTTTTTCCCAAGCCGTGTGTTTGTTTATGTACGAGTGTACAGTGCGATTGTGCTCGTCTGCTGCGCATGTGTTTGACCTTAATTGCCCTCAAGAATCTAGAGACTTGACAACATCCTTCTTCTGTTTTTTTTAACAAAAAATTATCGCGGATTCTTTTCCGTGCATTTCTTTTTTTACTGCAGCGTTTTTTGATTCTCCTGAGCCACAAACAGATTCAAAACAAGTTCCCATAGTGCACTTGGATGACACCCGCGGGCCCCACACTGACCCAATTATGCTCACGGTGGGGCGTTACCACTCAGAACCACCATAGATGGGTCCTATAAGGACTTAGCTTTACCTAATAAACACTGCATACCAGTTTCTGTACACGATGCACACAAACACACACACACACACACACACACACACACACACACACACACACACACACTGACACGTGAAAGCAAGAAACGTCTCCATCCTGCAGGCCTCTTCTCTTCCTCATGGGTGAAGCCCCAGACTGTGAATCCATCTCCACGGCGTTATAATCTCGTTATAATCTCACTCTGACTGCCACCGCTGGCTTCGGGGCTCTGTTTTCTTTTCGCATTAGCAGCGGTCCTCTCCTCTCCGAGTTTTCTGGAATCTCGCCTTCTCGGGAAACAAAACGCCCTTCACGGTTCAGCGGCGTCGAGCTGAACACGCGTGGCCTCGTCTCGGGGCCTCGGCCTCCATTTTTCTGGCACAGACGAGACGCAATTTGCAGCGAGGGTTAAGTCGTTTACCTCGGGGGTGTAATCATCGACCCTTTTCATCTCTGAGGTTACTAACTTCGCCAGTCAAGAATTTAAAGTGAATTTATGTAAATAAAATGCGTGTGCGACTTTGAAAATGTTCTTTACGATTAACGGATTCCCATTCATGGACACGTTGACTTTTTAAAGTCACAGGCGCTCTGATTGGCTGGCTATGTGCTGCATGCTGCTGCCACCTCCTGCAACGAGCAGGAACAGGCACGCTGTAATGCATTTTAAAATGTATTAATTGTAACGTATTTAAACGCAGAAAAAAAAGGTGTATAATTATCACAGTGCCGAGAAGCGCACGGGGATTGTTATCCCAGCTTAACAACAGCAGCGTTTATGAACGAGGAGCTTTTTTGCTTCTCGGCATTTACACTAATAAGGAGGAGGTGTTACTCACCGGCGTATCTACATGCTTTAATGGCATCTGAGGAGTGGGAGGCTGGGGAGGAGAAGCGAGACAGAGTCAGTGGGTTAGTCTTTGTTTCGCTCACAGCGGGGAAGAAACAACATGGTGAGAGAAAGGATGAGGGAGAGAGAGAGAGGCCACAAACACCATCTTCAATTATAACCAAATTTAAACAAAACGAATGTATACAATGAGACATTAGGCTAAAATGTAACCCAACTCCTCTTTTATCAATCACAGAACAAGTGCAAGTAGAAGAATATCTCAAAAGAAAAAAATACAATAACCTTTTCACAAAATAGAGTTGGTGAAAAATAAATAATGAAATACCGAGTGAGGAACGCGTTTGGAGAGACTGCCACATTAAAATTCAAAAGTCACTGCGAGGACGAACAATTTAATTTTAATTATATTTATACAAGCATATTATATGTTTCGCCTTAATCCACATATTACGATGTTGAGGTACGGTTGTTTATTGTCTTTAATGGTCATAATTATTCAACATTTACTTTCATTATTATCATCAGATGTATTTATTGATGTGTTTTTCTTTCCTCCGCTCTGACGGATTGATTTCTCATGCCAATAAAGAGAATTAAAAGGGAAATATTTCTCCCTGGACCGGCTCAACTTAACTGGACCGTTATGTTTCTCGAAAGCCCTTTTCAAATCTAGAAACATGGACTCTGTCTGCAAGGGAATAGTTTAAAACCTCTGTGCAAAAGATCAGGTAATCCGTCTGTGAATTATGTATCCAAAATAAACTGAAAGAAAACGCCGCCGGTGAATGTTCGTCTTTAAAAGATGCTGATGGTTGCAAAAACATGTATCGTTTGGTCCTGGTGCCGGTTATGAAAAATACAAGAAGGCAACTGCTGCATCTCAAAAAGAAGACAAGCCCAATTATGAATATGTTCAAGTAAAACTCAGAACAAATACGCAACTCATCTGGTCCATAAGTGGCAGTGAGATGCTGAAGCATGAGAGGTGGAAAGAAAATATGTACACACACACACACACACACACACACACACACAGCTGGACAGTGATCCATGTGTTCAGGAAAATCTCTTAACCGACTTAAGTACGGCGTCTCTGCGCTCTATAAACAAAAGTGGGGACTGTTTAACAAGCTGCTGCCGAGTCATTTAAAACGGCCGGCGTCCAGAGTAAATAAGTGCAAAGTAGTTACCGCTGCTAGAATGTTCCTAATTTGGTCATCTCATCGGCGGCTGCTCTTGAATATATTTAATATATTAAACACGGACCGACTGCACGCTTTGGATTCCGCCTTATCGACTAGATTGTCGCCATTTGCTGAGCGTGCGTTCTCCGTGGGATCTCCCATTTTTTTTGCGCTCATTAAAAGAGAAAAGGACTCTGTTTCAGTGAGTGAATCAAATGTTGTTTCAACGGCGAGAGGAGAGCAGCGCTTCATCCAGACGGCGTCCTGAAACTCTTCAGGCATGCGTCCCAACGGAACACTATAAATTGATCCTTCCTTTATCACGGGTCATTTCCTGTACATGGTTAATCTCTTCTATCTTCTTCTCTATCTCTCTCTATATATATATATATATATATATATTTTTTTTTAAACGGTTGTGAAAACAATGGACAGAGTGATGACTCCGGAACGCGAACACACACCAAAAAAAAGAGCAGGACGTATTACTGGCAAAGACTTTGGGACTGATTGATATCTGATTCACATTCCTCCCGTTGTTTACACGCCTACGCAGATCCACGGCGATAACGCCGCCGAGGAACCCGGTCACAAAGGCAGAGAAGAAGAAAACGTAGAAAGACGCAGGGTTAAAAAGGAAATGAAGCGACGCCGTGTGACACGTTCGCCCCTAACGGGGACGCCAAATGCATTTTGGCGAGCGACGATGAACGTCGCCGGAAGAACGTCGGCGTCGGCGTCACGGGTGTCTCGTTTGAGGACGCTCTCATGGTTATAGCCTCTGACCTTTGACCTCAGGCCTCACCGCACGAGCCTGTGTGTGTGTGTGTGTGTGTGTGTGTGTGTGCTTCTGGCCCGTGTGTTGCATCGCAACGGGGATTTCAGAGGTCAATGAGATCTTAAAAGACGGTCTACACGCACACACACACACACGCACACACACACACACACACACACACTCACACTCACCAGGTCATAGTTGTTGATACTTGGTTGACATGATGTGGTGACCTGTAAAGGGAGACAGAGAAAATCGGGAGTTAAGAAAAGCATTAAAGTCTTCCCAAGAAATCTGAAACTTCACGTCAAAAAGCAGAGAAGAAGAACAACATGCAGGGCATGAACTGAGTTACTTTGGTTTTTTTTTTTTTTTTTTTTTTTGTAGAAACAGGGAGGGAGAGACGTCACCGAGTGTATTCCCTAAATCGCCCTCAACAGCACAGGAATAACCCCCGCCTCATAAAATAGCCACTTATGCCTGTTTCTCCGTGCGGGAAACATGTCGATGGCGTTCCAGGCAGAACCACATTGAAAGAGAATGCTTCTCGAAAAAAACACACACACACACACACACACACACACACACACACACACACACACACACACACACACACACGGCTTGACGCGCCTCTCTGCGTCGTTCCCATTCTTTTCGCATGACGTTGCTGGAGTTCTGTCTGAGAGGATCCCGGTGCTGTCCTCACCTGCTCTGGAGCGCCACGTGCACCTGGAGCACACGTCGGAACAAGCAGCACGTGGGCCGGGATCGGACCGCACGGTATTCCTCGTTCTTCCCAGATGGGCCACCGTTTCATATCAGGTGGCTTACAGAGTCACACACATTGTACGCGTCCGTTATTTTATTTGAATGTTATTATCATTGTCTTAATAAGACAAAGGAAAGCAGCACACTCTGACATTTGAGAAGCTGCAGACCCATCATACGTTTTGGATTTTAACTTTGGAAATGACAAACCTGCGGAGGTAATAACATGATAATTACTACTTCGCTGCCGTGCCCCTGAAGCGAAAGACCGAGTCATGACCGAGACCGAGTCTGGAGATCAGATCCAGACTCCCCTTCGTCTGAGACGACCCCTCGTATAAACGTGGAGACGCAATTGCTCGTGATCCCGATGATGTTTTATAGCCGACCGGCCACCTCTCCGTCTCTCCGAGAAACTGAGAGCTTCGGCTCCTCTTTGTCTCGTAAACCACTCGTACATTTCGTACATTACGTGCTGTACGAAATGCCGACTTCGGGGGCCCTCCAGTACCTGTTGCCCGATCTCCCAGCAACAGTATCACTTGTCCCCTAATTATACTCTTGTATATCCCCTCAAAAGTCGAGCGGTATGGATTTCCTGATGTCGCAATGCTACGCGTAGCATCTTTAAATAGCCGTCCGTTTCGGTCCCGGACGCTTATGGTATCCATGACAGTGTGGCTCCTCGCCGTCTGCGTGACCCTGTGCGGCGCTAACCCGCCGATTACGATGCGTCAACAGGCCGAGAGATCGTGTTTACGGCGGCGTGCGCGGAGAGTCCACGGATGTTTATGAGCGCGGGAAAGGAGGTGGGGGGGGGGCGGGCGATGAGAGAAGAGAGAGAGCGCTATCTGGAGGCAGCAGGCACCGGCGGGAAGGAAGCCGCCGCAATTAGCCGGCTCCGGGAAAACAAAAGAGGCGTCGACAACGCTATCGTCGGGCGGATCAGAATACAGCGGCCGGATAACATCTCTCGGAGCAGATCCTCGCCGGTATCACCCCGCCAGACGGTGCTGATCCGGCGATGTGCTCCTCTAAAAATATGAAGACGCTGACCGAGAGTGCGCGGAAGGTATTTCAAAAATGTTGATGCCGATTTCGATGTCGCATCTCTGGCCCGTTAGCGTCGCCTGGGAGATGATTTGCACCCTGGAATAAGACATTAGGGGCTTTTTTTAATGCCAGAAAATCTGACTTCATAAGCAAAATAATGAAGATTTTACAGATTAAAATCTATCAGATAATAATAACTTTATTTATATAGCACTTTTAAAAACAAGGTTTACAAAGTGCTCTACAGATAAACAAAGCGGAAACACAACTTAAATGGCAGCAAACAAAAAAGACCATACCATAAAAGCATCGAATACAACTAAACCCAAACAAATAGCCAATTAAAATAAAAGGACGACATCACTTAAAAGCAGTTTTATAAAAGTGGGTTTTAAGAAGTGATTTAAAAGAAGTTAGAGAGGTAAAGGGGTTAATATCCGGGTATTCAGGGGGGGAAAAGCCAACAGCAGTTGAACCTCGTCTCTGTGCGTGTATGTGTGTGTGTGTGTGTGTGTGTGTGTGCCATTCTTTTGGAGGGCATCGTTGTGAATCCACAGGTTAATTAAGTGAATGAGTTACAACTGTTGCTCAAAGTCACAATTGAGGAGGATAAAGTGCATCGGATGGCGAGGACGTGGCGTTCATACGTCAGTGTTGTTCGGCCCCATCGGCCCCCGGGGGCCTCGCAGCGAGAGCATCCGCCTCTATTCACCGCTGACAGGAGCTTGCTGCTCTGCTCTGCGCTGCCTCCAAATGTCCCGATGATTACTCCCTCCAGTATTGATCCAAAGGTCAGAAGGGTACGCAGTGACGACTTCCAGTTGCTACTGTAAAGAAAGCAGACTGCCGGTCAGCTCCCCCCGGCCTTGTGGGTCTTCTTTTGCATGCGTAATAATGGGTTTTCAAGGGAAATGCCAACGCGGCTCTCCGATGTTGTTTTCGCATCACGTGTTTTTAGCGAGGCGGTCAGACGGGGAGGAAACACAGACTTCGTAATCTTCGATTCCGTGTCAGCTTTAAATCCTCACTGCCGTGCGACCGAGCGAGAGAACAACAGCTACCCCGACTCCGTCCATATATGGAGGGTGCAGCTGGAAGCCGGAATAACACGGGACCTGCGTGGGTTTTACCAGCTCAGACGGATAAAAGAGGGCGGGGGGATCTCCGGGCGGCCGCACGCTTCAGCACCTGGGAAATAATCCATTCAGATTGCTTAACGGGGAAACAACAACAAAGAGATAGAACCTCGTTGCCAGGTAGGTTTTTTTTATAAATCTGGGCATCGTTTGTTCAGCACGTGTCTCGCAACTGACCGGCGACCATTTCTTTGTGGTCGCCAATCGCGTTCCAGGGACAAACAAAGTGTTTTTTCGGCTTTTTAAAGAGGGGAGTTTATAATCTCATCGAGTCACGAGGGCCGTCTGGGAAGCCACTGAACTAGAACAACGAGCCAACCGGGGAGGGGAGGGGGGGGCTGCGCAATTTCGGCCCCCTGCCGAGAAGCCTCATTAAGGGGCCAAACAGGTGAGCCGAGGCGGGTCGTTGTTGAATTACCCCGGGCGGCAAAGGTCAAAATGTCTCAGGTGAGTCTCCACTGCCTCACAGAGCTTCCCTCCTTTCTCTTGATCCCCCCCCCCCCTCCTCCTCCTTCACAATGAGAGCGTGGATCAGCGAGAGCTTTAATGGCTTCAGCCAGAGTGCTGCTCAAGTACTCAAGTGGGGTTTATGTGGAAATGGAGAGCGCCGAATACGAAAAAAGCGGGGGAACCGCGGAGCCCGGTCTGCCGAGCCGAAGCGCCGCGTAATGAATAAACGTGCCGCAGTTCAAATTAGGACGGCGGTGAAGCGGGGTTTTTTTTCTCTCACCGCGCTCGCCCACTTCAAACAGGCTGGAACAAGCATCCTCAGAGGACCTTTGCGATCCAAACAATGAGGCCGAGAAGTTTCCATCGTCAGTTTTATGCTTAAAACTGTACGAATTGCAGCGATAGGTGAAATATTGCGTGGCTTACCCATCAAATGCCTTTTTTCCTCTCTCCAAGTAGTAGAAGTTGAGCTTTTTTGTCCACCTTTGTGTTCCTTTCTGATGCAAAATGGGAATGCTGCAGTACTTTCCACAGAGTTATGCCCTCTTGCTCCCCAGTAATCACTCTGGTGTCGAGTTGATCGACTTCAGCCTAGCGTATGGGAGAAAGCATGTTTCCCACCGAGCATAAATCATCTCATTGGCTGCAGTAAATGAGCCTGCCATTGGTCCAACCACACTCAGAATTCCTCAAGCACTCCTCCTGCCCACACAAGAGCCACTGCCGCGCTGATGGCAGCTTGCCTGAGAAAGTAAATTCTTCACTTTCCAAACGGGCGCCAAATAAGGACTGAAGCTCAAACGGCCCGTTGGAGGGATTTATACATCGGGCTGCTTTCTGTTTAACTTGGAACGCTGATAAAAACCGCCGGCCGTGCGGTGGCGAGGACCCCGCTCACGTTCCCGCTTTGACATTTTGACGTAATGTCAAGTGTGTAACGCGCCGTGTTCGACCGGGTGGCCGCGGCGAGCGATGTCGTCAGTGGCTGAAGAACGATGCAGAATTTTTTTTTTTTTTTAAAAGACGGTTTGAAGTCAATTGGAGGAAGGGAGAATGGCAGAATAAATGTCTCGAAAATTGGGAATGTTTTTCCACTAATATGCTTTATATCATCGATAGGAGAGTCAGTGATTAAATATATTGTGAACCAGAGAGGTCACTAAGCATGTCATTTAGTCCAGGCTCCCAGCTGTTTGGTGGATATCTAAATATGGAACCAAACATTGTGAAACATGCGTTTGAATCTGGATCTCCAGGATGGAAAAGGGCTTTTGCATCGACGGAGTGTAAATAATTATTTTTGTGAAGTAGGACACGCTGCCTTGCCAGCTGTTTTCCATCAACAACCGGTAGCAAAACACAAACAAGGTCTTCACACAGCAGGAAATCAAGCCTGTGACCGGACGAAACGAAATACACCGCAACACGCCGGAGGGTATTTACAACGAGGGGCAGCGCAGCCAAATCGGCACCGACATCGCTTCACGAAGATCAGATGTGAAGCTGCGGCTCGCTTTCGGATGCAGGTTGAAAAACCTCCAAATACGCACCGCCTCGCCATTTCCTGCAGGACCGACATTTTTTTAAACTCACCTGAGCGGGTTTCCAGTTTGCGAAAAAAATACATTAAAAAACACGTGTGCAAATGTGTCAAACGCCGGTGTTTTCATTGTTACCGGACGGAGCCGCCGATGGCGGTCGGCCCCTGACAGCGTCGGCCTATCGGGCCCTCGGTTAATTAGTGCTGGCCGCGAGACGCCTTCTCCCTTTCCACCGCTAATAGCAGAGCGAGGCGAGAATAAGGACGCGGCGCCAAGCCAGAGGGAAAGGCATTCGCACAGAAAAAGGCCATCAAAATACGGGCTGACTGGAAGTCGAGACGCTCAAAGGGATCCGTGAACTCTTCGGCTGGAGAGGACTTCTCCTAAAGCCTCAGTTCAGGCCCACTGTTCACAATAAACTGAAAACAGTCGCCTGGTACGGACATGTCCTGCCACTTGCTTGTTGTTTTTCCTTGCCAGCCTGTCGCTGATTGACAGAAATAAGTGAGTGGCTCGGCTGAGCGTCTGCTAAGTCAGCCTTGGCCTGTTAAACGCCAGCCTCCCTGGTCACTGCTGCTTTTATAACACATACTTTGGAGCTGACGCAGCTGCAGGGTCTTGCAGTTTTCAGTTTACCAGCCACACTCTCTGTGTAGCGGATCTTAAAAGGAGAAATTCGCGAAAAAAACCCACCATGCGGGACGTCGCAAAAAACAACATATCTGCACAAACATGTGAGCGTCGCTCATTTCCATCTGGCGAGCAAAGTTATCCACTTTGAGCCTTTCAAGATGAGTTTTTTCGGCACATCTATGGGATGTTTTTCTGCACAGGGCTTTTTGCTCCTTGATGTGTCAAAAGATGAAGCTCAGCCTGTTATTAAGCGATGGGAGAGACAGAGCGCAGAGACAACGGCTTCGGGAGGGCTAGATCTACAGGGAACGCGGCCATCCTATACGCATCACTCTCAGAGAACATCTCCGTGTTATGAGAAGCCAGGGAGACGCCGGTTGGGGCTTTATAAGAAGGTTGGAGAAAGTGGAGGCAGAGCGTTTCCCCCCCCCCCCCCCGAGACCTACGGCTAAGTGCGGGAGCATTAGGGTTCAAGGTTGTGTGACTTCAAAAAGAGGAAAGAAGAAAAAATGTGTGTCGCAGTCCATAAAGCCACCGCAATGAAACCACATTCCTTCCTGTTGTTTTGAATCTCTTCGCGGGAGACGGGGGGGGAACGTACAAGCCTCGCGACCTCTCGACCTTTCGCGTTTAACTGCCGACCTCGCGTCAGCTGGAGGTCGAAGGCGAGTGATTCTTCGCCTCCCGGAGGCGTCGGGAAGATGGAGTGCGAGAAGACGTCTCGACGGGTCCGGCCGCTCTGCTTTGCGTCTCGCGGCGCCGCGGAGGATGAGAGGTCGCGGGAGGAGAAACCACGCGTGTGTCGACCAGCTGCTGCAGGTCCATCCGTCTCTTTCTCTCTCTTACACCGGGTCAGGGGAAAAAAAATAAATCTCACTTTTCCCGTAGAAAGGGCCCAAAACATGCAGAGTCAGGCATTTAAAATTGAAATCACAAATCCCTCGGTCATGAAAGAATGCAAAGAACGACACAAACAGAAAACATGTCCAACATGCCGACCGCGCTAAACTACAGAGGGAGAAATACTACAAAGAAAAATAAACTAAAAATAAACCCCATGCATCAGAAAACACACTCCTGCAGCGGTCTTACCTGCACAACCGTGACTTTTTCTCACGCTCTCCCCTCTGCCTTGTTTCTAACTCTGCATTCTCCCTGCCTTCAGACCCCCCCTCTGGGAGAGAAAGAGGGAGTACCAAATGCAGACACTTTCCTCCTCCTCCTCCTCCTCCCTCCTCCTCCTCCTCCTCCTCCTCCTCCTCCTCCTCCTCCTCCTCCTCCTCCTGCTCAAACCAGCGGCAGTAATCCCAGACGCGTGCCAGAGAGCTGCTGCAGTCGACTGTGTGGACGTCTGTGCGGCCGGCGGACCGGACCAGGAGACTCTCTTTGTCCCGCTGGCTTCGGTTCCCCACGGCAACTGCCAACAAGTTTCTAAAAACACGCTATATAAGGCCGAGAGAGCGGCTCGGGGCTCCTTGTGATTCCGGTACCCAAAGCGAGAGAGCACAAGCCGTCCGGGGGCCGAGAGTAACTGTATCCCTCCCTCCCTCTACCCCCCCCTCTCTCTCTCCTCCCTCCTTCCCTTCCTCAACTTTTCTCTTCTTCTCTCTCTCAATTCAAACGTGACTCCTTTACTTTTCTGTTTCTCTGAAGTTTGCATGTGCACTTCACTTTGATTTATTGACATGCATCTGTAGTAATTACAACAATGTCATTTCAGAATAATAATAATATTTTTTCTGAATAGTGAATACACAAAGACGCTTAAAATTAATATAATATGAGCAGTGCGGGTTCAAACTGAATTCTTTTATTCACGTATTCAAGCATGTCAAATTTGATCTGAAATGGAAACGCTTGTACTCTTTGCCGACTCTCTACGCAGACACACATGCACAGCAGAGTAAAAACCGAGGTCGACGGATAAAGCCCCGAATCCCTCTTTCCCAAAATGCTTTGGGAGGGGAAATATTTGCCAGTGCCCCGCCGTGTCCGAAGCACTCGGGGGTGAACTTAGCTCTCGACCTCCAGACGACGACCTGGGTAAATTGGTCCATCGGTCATCTGCTAGCGCCCGGTTATTAGCCCGCCCGTACCGGTGCGTCTGCCAGCTCCATCTCCCATCCACACCGCTGAAGGGCGTCGCTATGGAGACGTGCAGCGACGGCTCTTTGATGGGACGGGGGAAACAGACCCGTCTCTGTGAAGAAGGGCCGCCGAGGAATGAGGAGGCTCGGCTCTCCTGAACGTGCGTACGTGAGCGTACGTGTGTGTGTGTGTGTGTGTGTGTGCCATCGTTTTCTCTCTCTCCCTCTCTTGTTCTACCTTTTTCACGTTCATGCTCGGACAGTTACTCTCTTTTCCATGCCAACATTCTTGAGCGCCCCTCATGCCCGTCTCTGTGCACGTCCTCCTGTGTTTTGGGTTTTGCTTCACGCACTTTCTACCTTGGGAAGATAGAGCAGATTATAAAAAAAGGCGAAGCTGCTAAAACACCACCAATAGCAAAAATGACTTTTGACTTTTGGTGACATCATCCTATCTGTGCTTTGTGTTCACCCCTTTCATTCAAAAAGCTCTCAAGTCCACACCAATGCACACGTAAACAGTCCATGCATATACGCCCCCGAGCCCTCTGGAATATTAAAAAAGCTTCCGGGTTGCCTTTTATAGAGCATGCCGTTTGCCAGAGCGCCAATTAAAAAGGCCTCTCCCGGTTTTCACACGTCCACACATGTTGGCATGTGGAATACCACGCGAGGATGTGGCCTATACGACGTTAGGATGGGGATTAAAAAAGCGAGACCTGGAAGCACTTGACCTCCGGCTCGGCTCAAGTCGAGCTTAGTCGAGTTTGGAATGTGCGCCGGTCGACTCGGAGGCCAACGGGTGAGCTTTAAAGTCACTTTGTCACTTCTGAAATGCTTCGCTTTACTTTTCTTGCACATCGTTGCCGCCGGAGTTCTCCTCGCCGCAGTAATACCCCCCCGGATTTACTTCTGCGTGACAAAGGAACTATTGGATCTGCTCAAAATAGAAGTCTGGGTTTCCAAATCCGCCTCAAAACCAAAGGATGCACTCTCAGCTCGAGGTCGTTGAGGGTGCGGTTAGTTTTATTCATTTATTTGTTGTTCATTATTAAAAGCTTCTTAAATTATGCTCTTTTTTTATTACAATGAAACTATTTTTGATGGATTTTTAAGATTTTATGTTTTATATATTAAAATTATAAATATGTTATAAAAATAATAATAATAATAATGATAATAATAATAATAATAATAATAATAACCATTTATTTTATATAGCGCTTTTCTAGATACTCAAAGTCGCTTTACAGAGTTATGACCATTATGACCATAATTAAAGTCAGGTAAGATATCAAAAGGGGTTTAATTCTACTTCCTCCTTTTAAAACATATATATTCAGACCACGCCTCACTCTCCCACGGGCCGCATGGAAACATCACTCTGAACAATGCCTTCGAGACGTAAATAATGATGAAAGACTGTCAAGTACCAATGCGTCCACGGGGCCGCGCCCCTTTGTACTCGCACGCGTCCCTCTACTCTCTCGTTGTTTTATTCTGCCGGCGTGACTCACTTCCTCGTCCTGCTGTTGCACCCCTGGTGCTTCTCCCAGATCTGTGAACATCTACAACTCCAGGAAGTGGGGGAAAGGCCTGATTACGGGAGCACTTTGTTCGGCTCCAGCTGAGAGCGGCGATAAGTCAACAAGTCGTGAGATCTTTGAAATGCACTGAAACGAGTACAGAGCGGATCAGAGGTGGTCCCTGAACCCGGAGAAGAACCCGGTACCTTGACCCTGCCTGGTCCACGTTCCTCCCATTCACCTTTTACTGGCACTATTAGACCCGTCATGGAAGGCGTCGTATTCTAAACGCACTTTTGGCCCGTTTTCTAGTAGTTTGGGAGTTCTTTGTGTTTCTTTCTCCTGCCGTCATTTTCAATGCACTTCAAAAAAAAAAAAGCTGTTTGCGTGAGGATTATTCAAACTTCAAACCCCTTCCCGTCATTCCTCTCTCCGGCCCCGCCGTGCCGTGCCAAACCCTCGCCTGTGTCCTCCAACGCGCCAGAACGGCACAAAACCGCTGCAGAGGCATTCCAGGAGGCTCCTCCAGGACATGGATAAATCATAAGGAATAGTGAGGGCTTGTTTCCACGCGGGGCGAGAGGGAACCGAGCGCCGTCCGGTCAACGTACACACACATATGTATGTATATATATATATATATATATGGGGGATCTGTTTGCATATTTTCATTGCATCGGTGCCAGCAATGGAAACCCCCGAATCCAGACAGCCGAGTGAATGAGTTTCCTCATAAAACAGTAGGAAACGTGTAGGAAATGTAGACGTGTTACCACGGCGATGCCACACGTGCATAACGTCCACAACAACATGGCTTCCCGCCTTGATAAAATCTAGTTAAATCATACATCAAATGTTTTTTTTAGAGACTCGTGTCCGCGACGTGGGTGTCCTCCCGTGTTGCCATAGCACGCCCGTCCAGTCAAGCCTCCACCTCAACACGGACAACCATAACAACTACCCTGAGGTCAACAGGTCAACGGGTCACTCCCCCCCCCACGCATTGGACGGAGAGGAAAACGTGATCATGACGAGTCCTCCGTCGAGGAACATCGGTCTCCGGGATGCTCCGCTCAGACGTTTTCATGAGCTTTAAGACTCGGTGATTGAAACCGCATGTGGTTTCATGTTTTCAGTGGAAGAGAAACATATCACTGAGGTAGATTACAGGCTGGGGGGGATGTTTTATGGACTTTAATAGGTGCTTTAAGTCAGATTGTTTTACACAATGTCAGGAAATGTAGGGCCTCTAAATAGCTGAGTAGCTGTGCTGTTGCAGTATTTAGGTGATGTGCAGCGAGGGGAACCTTTCATGTTGTTGCGATTCCTCTGGTCACCAACAGGGGTCAGTAGAGGTCACTTTGTGGTCCTCAGAAACGTAGAAAGGTTAAAAGGTTAAATAAAGGTTTAATACAAAAGAAAATCTATTTCACACATTAATTAACTGATTCATCATGTTTTCTAAAAGTTAAGTTTTAATTTCTTCTATACAATCCCTTTTGTTCAGAAATGTGTAGTTTATGTATAACTCATAAATGTAAACTCCCGATAAGTTTATTCAAATTAAAATATTCTCAAACAAAACATGACCATACATTAAATGTACGGAAAATTAATAAAAACTATATTTTAAAGCTGACTTTTTAATCCTGAATGGCAGGAATAAATAATTTAATGTTGCATTACAAATATAACAACTGTAATTATTTAAGTAATAATATATATATTTCACTGCATAAAGCCAACACAAATGTTTTGTCCCGATTTAGGGATTACCACGCGATTAGGGAAATCGTTCCAAAGCTAACATTGTTAACCAAATGATCCAAAGTCAAAACATTTCCCGCGGCACGCTATCGGTTCTTTTTCCCATTTCTCTTATTTCGTCCCGTTAAAAAAACATTTCCTGTCCAGCGTCCGTCGCCACCAGAACGAATGACTCACGACTTTGGTTATTCACATTATTCCCCCAATTGCCACCACAAACGGCTTTTGCCTGGTTTCCGAGGTATTTGGGAGATTTTCTGTCCTCTGATGTTTTGGGAACACAAAGATTTTTTGTCATATTTGGGAAGAGCGATGGTTTCGGGGGGCAGACAGGGGAGGAAAAGAGAAGAGATATTTCAACATTTCTCCCCACCAGTCACAACTCAAACCACTAAGAATAGTCTTGTTACGCTCTTCCCCTCCGCCCTCTCCCTCCCTCCTCCCCGTCATTCATTCCTCCCTTGCTTCCTTCCTTCTCATTTACTCTCCCCATGCATTCTTCCCTTTTCCACTGCAGATTGGGATCAAAATGTGGCGAATCTGTCTGGTAGAAGACGTGATCCGAGACAGCGTGGTTTCACTTTTCAGGATTTTTCTCTTCAAACATCCCACAGCTCGGGCTGACAACGATGTTCCTCGCATCTTAATTTGCAAACAAATTATGTGAAAGTGGGTCCCAAGATGTATTAAGTGATGCGAATGCACGGGCCCATGTTAGAAAAATATGTTTCCGGGAATAGGATGAGGTATGATCCAGGATATAAGTGTTTTCAGACATAAAACAGATGCTAAAACGATTTAAAATGGTACGGGACAATCGTTGGACAGCAAAGATTAACTTTGACCTGCAAGTCCAGATAAGGAGGTACATGCTTGAATTCATCTCTTTCATGTCACATGACCAAAACCCTATGATGCTCTAACTCTCTAGTAACCTATGGGCTCGCCGATGATGTCACATTACGGTTGTGGCAAAAGCTGATGCAGTTGTTGACCCTTTTGTTGACCTTTTAGCTTCTTTGGTCGGATCAGTGCTGCATGCTTTTCAGTGCAATATCAAGTAATAACACACTAATATTAAAAGGAAATGTGTTCAGGGTCTTACCTTCCCTTCACATTTTCTATGGCAGGACAACCGGCACGCTGAAAGAAAAGAGATAAAGTTAGACAAGAGAAGAGCTGGCCGGAAAAACTAAAAACGACACGAGATCAATGCACAGGAAGAGAGAACATCCATCTCAGAAAGGAAACAAGAAAAGAGCAAATAATAAAGCTCCAAGCAGCAGGTACTGGTTGTTCAAATGTCCTGTATTCAGCGTTTTCTTTACTGATGAATGCACTCAGAAAAGAAAACGAGGTCAGCTCTCATGTGACACCAGCATGCAGTGGTGCTGCCCCCCAGTGGCCACACGGAGCAACCATCCATTTGTTCCGTGGTGTTTCATGGTGCAGCAGGTAAACGGCTAAACGCCGCCGGACGAGATGAGCCAAAATATTTCTTCAGACCCAGCGAGAGAACGTGGGGCTCCCGTCGTCTGGGCAGGTGCGACCTTTGACCCCTCACGAAACACCTGCGGCCTCGCCGTCTCCATCCAGTCAGAGAGGCAGCTGCCATGCACACATTCGGCATGCCTGGTCTTTTGCAGGTGATTGTGTAATGGAGAAAAGCAAATAAGAAGTGTCTTCCTGGACATTGAACTCTCCTAAAATGTTTAAATATTCCTTAAAGGGGCACAAACGGTGACCGTGCAGGTAACCATACAACCTCAGTCAGAGCACGCACATCTGCACACATGTGCGAGAGTGCACGGCACATCGTCTTCTTGTCACATCTCATCACTCGGTTACAAGCCCTCCGGCAAGCTCTCCACCTGGGTGCCTAGCAACACTTCCTGGTAACTGTAACTGGGCAGGAAGGATGCTCAGACTGAACATGTGTCCAGGTGTTTGTTGTGAACATTGCAGTTACACTTTCAAATTGCACCAAAACTGGTGGTTGCCGCTTAAAATATAGCTGCCGTTTGGCTTCAGGAGGCAGTTTGGGGGTTTTAGTTGGATGACTGAGCGAGGAAAGCTTATTGCAGTCGACTGTATTTTAACATCGAGGATGGATGAACAAAGGAGGGATGAAGGGGAAAGTAATTCTCCTGTGCTCCCCTCTGCACTCCCTTTCCTTTGTTTTCCACGGCTATCTCCAAATCCCCCCATACCCCAATTTCTCTCTCTTGATCCTGCCTCACTCCACTCCCCCACCCCTTACCCCTCTCTCTCTCTCTCCCCCCCTCTTATCTAGGCTAATGCAGCGGCAGCAGCCATGCTAATTTTAAACAGTAAATCCTCAGCCAAAGCTTTCCCCATACAGGCCCCGAGTGTCAACCGCTAAAGACTGCGTTTGTAATTCAACGAGGAGAAGGGGAGGATGAGAGAGTGAGAGAGAGGGCTGGAGCGGTGGACGAGCAGAAAGAAAGAAAGACAATGTGAGGCTGCCCGCGAGTCCTCTTGACATGAATTTCCCCTGCGCTTTTCTTGGAGTGACAATAAAACCCTCAGTTCTTCTAAAATTAGAATTTTAAAAAGTGGATTGTGGAGGAAGACGGGGAGGCAGCGGCTTGGAGGGAGGGAGAGAGGGAGGGAGGGAAGGAGGGAGGGAGGGAGGCCGAAGCTACGACGGCGGACGCATGCATGCAGACATACTGTATGCCCAGTTTAGGAAAACAAGGGAGATGGATGCACAGCGGAGACAGACGGAGACAGATGTAGAATAACAGCTGCCGGACACATTTTACATCAATTTGAGATGAACTTCTGTGGAACTTGGGTCTTTGGTTAGACAAAAACAATTTAAAGACTTCACCTCGTGTTCTATTCTGACATTTTATGCACTGTAGTTGAATATAAATCAATTTAAATCAACCGCAAATCACTTTGACATGTGTGTGTTCACAAAAAAAAAAGAAGCAGAAAACAAGTCAAATCCACATTGCTTGTGCTCGTTTATCCCAGTGCATGCTGGGACGGCCCTCAGCCCTGCCGGCCAATCGGAGCAGGAATCAGTAAATCACAAATCCCTCATCCCGCCCCTCACCTTTGCAGATGAAGCCCTCCTTGGTGATGGCCTGCTTGCATATGTCGCAGCTCTTGGCCTTCTTGAACGGCTTCATCTTGAAGGTGTGCGTGTGGACGCCCTCCAGCTCGTCGGGCTGCGGGAGGAAGAGGAAGAGGAAGAGGAAGGAAGAGGGATCAGGAGGGAGTCGGTCCGATGGATGCCAGCGGGTCCGCGGCCAGCAAAGCACATTTGGTACTCTGAAGCGATACATCCGTCCGCGGCTACACCTCGGGGGTTCATCCTTTATTTTGTGTTGAATGTTTTTCTCTCGCCCAGTTTCTTTCTTTCTCTGGGTGTGACGTTTAAATCTTTGTAATTGAATGTCTTTTTGGATTGTTGTGGATTCGTTGTTGTGGCCTCAAAGAGGCTTTAATACCCATGTGTTTCTTTTATTTTTTATTAAAACATTTATGAAACACTATCTTCCAGTTTAATAAATTGCTAATCATGAATTCCCGCCATAATTAGAATATCTAAAGCGATGGTTCCGAGCTAAAAAAACCCACATGCGATATTCGTCATGTTTTTCTGCAATAAAATGTGTTTTTTTTTGTTTTGTGTATTCACACTTTGCACCACAGAATGTTTCGTGTCACAATGTTTCATCGACACACACACACACACACACACACACACTGACACAGTCCGCCCACCAGCAGAGGATGTTTTTGCTTTGAAGTTGTCTAATTAAATGACTAATTAATGATGAAGAAGTGTGAGTGAGAGAGAGAGAGAGAGAGAGAGAGAGAGAGAGAGAGAGAAAGAGAGAGAGAGCCTTACAGCAGCTAACAACCTCAAAACCTCGAGGAATGCACGCCTGTGTGTGTGTGTACGTATTGTATTGTGTGTGTGTGTGTGTGTGTGTGTGTGTGTGTGTGTGTGTGTGTGTGTGTGTGTGTGTGTGTGTGTGTGTGTGTGTTTGGGCCATGCTGGAACATTTCTCCGAGCAGCCTGAGGACACAGCAGCTCTAGAAACTGCACCAAAACCTGAGCGGAGCAGTGAGGAACAAATAGTGAGCCTGACGTTTGTCCCCCAAAGATACTGAAATTTAGATGATGACGATGATGATGACGACGACGATGATGCTGATGATGATGAAGGTGGGGCTAATGTCTGCACGTTGCAGGATAACGACTCAGACCTTAGCAGAAGGGACCTTTCCGACACGTTGGAAGCATCGCGACGTTTGAAATGAGACGTTCCCTCCAAACAGCCGCCCGCCGCTCAGAGCCGAGGACCCTGGAACTGGGTCACCTGGAGTCCCCTGAAGGTGCGTTAAGTCTAAAGCAGCTCAACCCGACTCTGAATACTTGAGAGCAATCGCAGAATTGCCCCAAAAAAACAAGATGTGTTTGGGTCATTTATGCATCACTTACGCCCTATGAACGCTTCAATCTCTGGCGCGAGGATGTTTGTGTTGGTTTGAATCCATTTTCTTAATCTTTAGGTAAAACGCGTTAAAAACAACAACAAGGACAAGCAGCTACTCTCTTCCTTGTTGCTCTCCTTCCGCCACCCTCCTGGTCCTTGCCGTGCTCATGACCTGCGCTGTCGGTTCCCAGCACCCCTCTGAGTGTACAACCCCCCCCCTCTTTGACGATATTTCCTTTGTGTATTTGTGCAGCTGGGCCGGTCTGGGTTGGGCTCCGCTGGACTGTAAAGCCGAGTGCTCTTTTAGGGAAAACTGTATTTTAAAAGACACCTTGTCCCAACCATCATCTCGAAAAGGATGAATGAATTAATGAATGAGTCTCTTGCGGAATGATCAGCAGAAATGGGACCGATCCCGCGAGACGGGATTCCAAAATAGAAGAATTGTTGTAAATGCCGCATCCTTGTTGTTGTGTAGTTTGGCGGGAAAGTTAACGTCTTCATTACACTTCATAATTACTACAACTAGTTCCTCTACAGCTAATTTGCATCACTACCACCACTGCTGCTGCAACCAGAACCCCAACCAGAACCCCTCTACAAAAGGACTGCAGGTGTGAAGAGGCTTCCCTGACGAGGCCCTCGTTGCGTAATCCTTTGGCTCGTTGTCTTTGAGCTTATTTCCTGCTCTCATTCTGGAGCTGCAGTTGTGCCGCAGTCAATTTGGCTCAAAGCTTTTCACAAAAGTGTATATCTCAGCGTTTTTTTTTCTCTTCCCCCCGCTACCCCTATCTCCCCAAATCTTAATGGCTTTTGTCACACTGTGAGACCACTCGCTATAAGCTCCGCAGAGGAGTCATGGCCGACCTTGGCTGCACACAGCGAGACGCAGCGTGTTACAACAGGTAGCGTCGGGCCAACAATATGCTACACTGATCGTGTCTGTAAATTACTTAATTACCCACCAGTCTGGCGTCCATCTCATTAAAGACATTAGGTTGATGTGTGGAGCAGCAGCTCGGGTTTAAACACGGACAGACCGCGGACATCTCTTCCACACACAGTTTCATTAAAGTTTGCAATATGTTTAACAATTTTATTTTAATTTTATTTTAATTTTTATTTTTATAATGCTTATTTGTTATAATGCTTATTTATATTATTTCTATTACTTGTTCTATTTTATTATTCGTTTTTTTTTTTTTTTTTTTTTATTCATTGTGAGCAATGCTATTGAAATACTGTAATTTCCCCACTGAGGGACTAATAAAGGATCTTCTTCTTCTTCTTCTTCTTCTTCTTCTTCTTCTTCTTCTTCTTCTTCTTCTTCTTCTTCTTCTAAAGTGAAATGCAATCCGAGCCGACTGATATCCATCAGTCCTATTGGAGGACAGATGGGATGGACACATGAGACGAAGAAGAAAAACAAAAGGCGATTATGAAAATTATTAGAAATATAAAATACACACATATATATATATATATATCCGGAATAAGCAAAAACGAAGACGCACATCTTTTACAGTGTGGACCGGACTGTGTTTATAAATAGCGAGTGAAGCACCTTGTGCCACTCTGCAGGCCTGATGTTAAAGACGACCTGGCAGAAAGCCGCCGGCTAAACCAATCAGACACAGCCAGCTGTGCCACAGGCAGGAGCCATGGTTACCTGGCTGCCACGGCAACTGGGGTCAACGTGTGCTGTCACACAATGATGGATGAGGTGGGATTAAAAAAAACACAAAACATGCAACAACTGGTTCGCGCCCACGCCCACGCACACACACACACACACACACACACGCACGCACACAAAAACACACACATGCATGCAGACCCTGGTATACAGGGGGGAGCATCGGCACAACAGGAGGGCAACGGGTTCAGAAGTTGCTGCCGTGCAGCATCTGGGATTCAACTGTTGTTCAGAGGAAGAGGGGAAAGGGCCTCAACAGCTTACATGGCGAGTAATAAACAACGAGAAAAGCAGGAAAATACGTGCACAGTGGAAACGACCCTCAGATTTGCAGGCTGGGTCGGGGGGGGGGGGGGGGGGGATTCAGAGAGTGAAGGTGTTCCTAAAGCTCACAATTAGGCATATAATCAGAAATCCTGTTTACTCACAAATGCCATCAATTTCTCACACCGCCGTGAACGGTTTTATTATAAAAAATGTTATCTGATGTTGACAACTTTTATGGAAAAAAACGGTTTGGAGTATAGAAATCCACTGATGTGACATTGTTTTTAATAAATATGAGCGTGCAGAAGAAATATAACAAGATCAAATCTGCAGTGAGCATCTTTATCAATGCAATATGGCGAAGCAGCTGCCATCGAGAGGTCAAACACCAGAGAAGTGTCTGTTCATCAAGGCGGCCGCTGTAAATGAAGAAAATAAAAAAAATCCCCAAAATACAACATCATAAGAAAATCTTCATAAATGTTCAGCCAAATTATTTTTCTCAACATTCCAGCTGCCAGAACAATCATAAAACACCAAGAGTCACATTTGAGGATGCAGCTCTTTCATGGAAGCCGCCGCCGCCATCCAAAAGACAAACGCAGAAAAACGGAAGAATGAAAAGTCCTGTCCTCTTTGTCGTGTTAGGGCGAGGGAGCCAGGAGAGGCCCGGGAGAGAAGGGAGAGAGAGATGGAGATGGAGAGAGAAGAGGGGGTAGAGGGACAGAGTGAGTGGTCCAAGAGTAAAGGATGGAGCAAGAGGAGAGTAGGTGTTTCTGTGAGTGTGTATGTGTGTACGTCCTGGCTTATAGACAGCAGGCCCACTAAATCAAGGCCCCATGCTCCTCTCCCCCAGTTGCACTTAGCTAATGAAAAGCATCACTACGCTCCCTCGACCGCGACCCCACTTAGAGCCAAGAAGTGGGAGCAGGAGGGAAGTAAAAGCGAGGGATGGAGGGAGGGAGGGAGGGGTAGACTCCCTCAAAGGCACTGCTCTTTCATTCTGCACAAATTAGTCCTGGCGCATGTTACCAATCACAAAACATGTATTCAGTCACGTAGAGCCAAAGACATAAGCATGAGCTCCAGTGTTTGGTTTGGACAATCGAATGTATACACCACTAAATGTTTTATTTACGAGGAGATCAGGATGGACGACATCTATGGGAAGTTTTAGGTGACAATCATCTAAAAATGAGTTAGCTTCAGTACGCTAGCCAGCAGCTAAATAGCTTTAAAACGGCCCAATTCAAATATCTTTAAGAGCTATAATCAAAGTGTGTGTTTTTTTATTAACACTGGCACACAGAGTGTTATAAGCTACTTGCCAAGATAACCAAATAACAAAGACGAAGTTAGTGATTGATCATTTAGCAGCTGAAATCGCAGATATTTCCGCAGCCAGGTTGGTGGAAACCAAAGATAGAGATACAAGTAATGTGAATATTCACCTTCAAGTCCACACAGACACGAATCTGAATGCATGATAATATTGCTCCGTAACTTATCTGCACGGATGTGAAGGAAATGGTTTGCTAGCTTCTGTGTGTCGGGTGGTGTTAAGTCAATGTTGTGTTAACAGCTTGTTTCTGCTGCCCCCTAGTGGCCAGAAAGATCCATTAAAGATCAGGTAAACGACTTTTCTGCGGACACAAATCTGATATGATCCGCATGTTTTATCCACTAAAACTCTTAATATAGAGGTACATATTTGAAGTATTGACTTCCTCTTTATGCCAGGTGCATTTTGAGTACCTACACCTGGACTCAAACACTCAAAACAACATTCACGCTTTCTAATACACAACCTTCTTCACGTCCAGCTTTATTCCCACATGCAGGGCCAACGAGCCTCCTCTAATGTAAGACTGCACATGTGGTTGTATTCACCGCTCAGTTAGAGTCTCTCTGCATGAATTGGACGAAGGGTTCGAAAACACATGCTGGAATAAAGATGTACAGTATCATTTTGCATAACGATGTAATTTCACACGAACCCTGTAGTCCAATAATCGCTCACTCAAGTGTCCCCTGATGTGCAATAAACATCTTCAAGGTACAATAATGAAATAAATACAGCCCTTTAGAGACTAAAACCAGAAATGTAAACCATATTTGACTTTCATTTAGCTGGTTTTCTTGTATGTTTAGCGGAACAATGGCACGCTCTTCTATGTGGCACCAAGAACACGCCTCAAATGAATCAAGTTAAGACCGCAGCTCTTTATTCCCCCCTTAGTGCTCCTGAAGAACGTGGTTTGAGATGAAATTGACAATCCTCAAGGCTGCAGTAAATATTCTCTGTGTTCTCTGAAGGCTGTCCAACGCAAGATGGATACTGTGAGAGAGAGAGAGAGAGAGAGAGAGAGAGAGAGAGAGAGAGAGAGAGAGAGAGAGAGAGAGAGAGAGAGAGAGAGAGAGAGGTGAACCGTTTTCTGAATGAGTGACTACCTGGTTGATGGACGAGGTGAACGCAGGGAGCGAATGAGTCACCCGGAAGAAAGAAAAAAGAAAAAAATGCACAGAGCGCCAAAACCTTTGGATTGACATGACTCAATGGAGTCAAGCATGAGGTACAGGCACCGCAACTAACAAACTAACAGGCCCGTGGTGTTGGGTCCCCCCCCCCCCCATATGAAACAACAGAGCCACACCTGCTTTCAATTTCCTACCAAATTGAAATCCTGTCGGGCACAATGGGCGCCTTTGTGAGACGAGAGAAAACGAGAGCGAGAGAAAACGAGACGGAAAGTGAGAACCGGGGCGATATCTGCGACATTTGTGTGACGTCATTCGCGTGTTCCCTCTCCTCCAGAAAGCCGTTTTCAGACACGCGAATGGAAACCTGCTGTGCGAGTCGCGATTAGAATACGACTCTCAAAGGGCGGCTTGGAATAGGAATCCTACATTTACCCTTCTATGCAAACTTAATAGCGTCTTTTCATTCACACCCCGGCCTCCTCGCATCTCGCTTCAGCACGGTTCTCTCCTCACGCCGGTCATCTGCACGCGTACGACCGTTTAAAAATGAGCGAAACCGTGTCAAACTCCGCTCTCGTTTGGCAGCCTCTTGAACTCTCTCTGAATCCGCGACTTCGACAGCACAGATGGCGAATCAAACGGACCCAAATTAGCAGGGCGGCTTAGATCGGTCGGCGAGAAACCGCACTGCCAAGTCTCCTTGCCGTCAGCGGCTTCGCTCAGAAATCAAGGGGTTTACAAAAAATATATATTTTAGCTTTAAATCCAAAATGTAAAGCCGCGCAGGTCATCCGCCCCGCTGTTTATGAACATCCTTCCAGTAGATGGGAAAACACTGCTATCCTATTCTGGTTATCCCCCCCCCCCCCCCCCTCTCCCTGAGGGGCCTTTCACGATTATGAGTGCATCAGTGATTAAGTACCCGTAATCATAGTAAAGCAAGCCGGCGCTGCATAATCCATAGCCACCGTTTTGTAAAGCTTTCGTGGAAATAGTAAAAAGTACAAGAAGACAAGCGCTGTGTGTGTGTGTGTGTGTGTGTGTTTAGTTCGCATGCATTGCAGCGGGCGCAGCCGCTGTACTGTTTGCGAGATATGATCGATACCAGGTGCCGACGGAGAGACGCGGAGATCAATGAGCTGTGATCATGAAGTCAGAGCCGCTTATGATCATTAGCCGGCCGCTAATGAACTTAGGGCGCCGCGGTTGTTAATGAGCGCTCGCTGTCCTCGAGTCCATCTCTGGGAAAAAACTTTTTTTTAAAGGAAATAAACACACAGCAAAACCGGAAGATACCTTTGGAAGCTCTGAAAAAGGGAAATGGCAAACATTTCTATTCTGCTGAAGCAGATATCGATATTTCATGTGTGCAGGTGAGAGTGGACAGGCATGACCATACATATATATATATATATATATATATATATATATATATATATATATATATATATATATATATATATATATATATATGTATGTTTGAGGTGTTTGCAGATTGAATTTGGCAGAGCTCCAGACGACTGGATGAGATGTGAGGGTCGAGTCGTGCGCAGTGCCCAGGGGAAGTGTGCCGAAGACGGGTCGCCGGGCCGGCTGGCGGCGGCCCGAGGCCCGGAGGGAGGCGCCCGGTCACATCGCGTATAAATCACCTGGTCACAGATACACACGGCATTGTTTAGCCAGAGTGACGGCTCACGCTCTCTGAGGACAGTTTGACTCTCATGGATACTGAACCGCGCGCCGATCATGTGTGCAGACGGTACGGGAAACGGAGAGGCGGAGGGATCTCCGGCTGCGGACTGTCAGTCCGTGTGGCAGCTGAGCGGCGCACGAGGTCCCACCGGCGGCTGATGGCCGAGAGGAGGTCCGAGTGCAGTTCAATGTCATCATCAACACTGTAAATGTCATTCATGTTATTATTACATGTTGAAAAAACATATTACATCACATTACATGTCATTTAGCAGACGCTTTTATCCAAAGCGACTTACAATAAGTGCATCAACCTAGAGTACAAACTGAGAACAACAAGAATACAGAAAGTAACATTTCCTCAACATAGTCAAAAATGAGCAACAAAAATATCTTCTTCTTTTTTAGTCTTTAGACTTTTGGTCCAAGTCAAACTAAAATAAACCGTAGATCCTACATGGCCCACGACACACAATTGTTAGCGTCCTTTCTCCTTTCTAAAACCATTCCTCTTCTCAAGCTTCCTCCGAACTTGGTCTTCACAGACCGATGTTCAAACTCAAATCAAATGCGGATGAAAAGGATTTCCTCCAGAAGTGACGGATTGGGCCTTTAACTATCTCTGTGACCTTTTGGAAAACTGCAATATGAAAATGACGAGAAAAAAAAAGAAGAAAAATATGTAGGCTAATGTCTGCCACCTATACTCACAGTGCTCATGCGAGATCTGTAGTCGAACGTGTGACGCTGCACATCCGCTGAACACCGGCGGGAAATTCTTCAGTGAATATGTAAAAAAAAATGTGCCCCGTGTCAAACAGTGTTGTTGTTATTCATATGAGGCGCTTAGCATATTGTAGAGCAGTGATGAGCCAACGGAAGTACTCGGCCATCGCTGGAGGAGCTAGCCTGCGTTGTCATGTCAAATCTAATATTCCCCTCTCCGTGTGTGAGTTAGGGGGGGGGTGGGATACATTATTTATAGCATGTATTTTAGGAGCTTTCTTAGAACCCGCTTCTTGCACGTCACTCAGCCTCTCCTCCTCTTCCTCTCTGCGCCGATGTCCCGCCCCCCCCCCCCCACCCTCCCCTCTTCATCGCTCTTCCTCCTTTCCGCCGCGGTCCCATTTGAAGGGTGATCGCGTCGGATCGGAGGCCTCGCATCTGGACGGCTCAATGTCTCCCGTTGCATATGAAGTGCGTGGGAGCGCTTCCTCCACCCCGCCTCCCCATCTCGTCTGAATGGCCCTCTTCGCCCTCACGCTCACTGCGAGCTGCAGAGAAGTAGGGCAGATGGCTCATTTAACACTCATCATTAGACACCGTGTATACATTATACAACCCCCCCCCCCCCAAAAAAAAAAAAAAGAAATAAATCCACCTACTTTTACAATAAAACCCGTGTTGCACTGCAGCCAGAAGCATTACAAAGTCGCTCATGTATGCCGGAATATGGTAAGATACAGAAACC
The DNA here is from genome assembly GCA_036178185.1 of Liparis tanakae. NCBI lineage: Eukaryota > Metazoa > Chordata > Actinopteri > Perciformes > Liparidae > Liparis > Liparis tanakae. Next base: position 6,167,170 of record CM070103.1, on the reverse strand, counting down.
CACATGTTTTTACTACTTTTAGGCTGGAGGGGTTCTCAAAAGGCAGATGCTGCAGTGAAACATCAACGCCGAATGTCAGAAAGATGTGATGCTTTCTTGGTCCACACCAATGCACCTTCTTTTCTTTTTTTGTTGCCAAGATGCTGCGTGCAGCCGATTAAATTATACAGGAGGAACCAGAAATAGCTCCGTCGGCGAGGCCGCGTGGACCCCGACGCCGGAGAACGTCGGGGAGAGAACCTCACGTGGGCGAGAGAACCTCACGTGGAGAATGTAGGTACTTTAAAAAACGGGAGCCGCTGATCATCAACCGATCATCTCTCTACCCTCCACACATAAACACAATCGCCCTCTTGACAACGCAAGGTCGTTCAGAACATTTGATGCAACGTGGGGGCGGGGGGAAAAAAGCCATTCGGTCATTCATAAAAAGTGACACCTCCCACACATTGATGGATACAACCTTTCCGAAATACAGAACGCCTCTTGTTGCCTGGATGAAAACCGACACCTTGGGGACTTTCTTACCCAGAACATGCAGGAGAGGCAAACCCAGGTCCTGGCCCTCCCCGCCAGAGCGGTGGGCAGAGACAGAGAGACGGATGGCATCCTGGGAAAAAAAAAAGGGCGATCCGGGCTCACGGCAGAAATCCACGGTATTCCCAGACGTTCCCGGCGGTTCCGCGCAGACTCCGGCGACACGGCTCCATGGCCTTCACTCGGTCCTCCGCATCTGCGCTCCCTCGCTTGCTTGCTCTCTCTTCCACTCCTGGCCTCTCTCTCTCTCTCTCTCTCTCTCTCTCTCTCTCTCTCTCTCTCTCTCTCTCTCTCTCTCTCTCTCTCTCTCTCTCTCTCTCTCTCTCTCTCTCTCTCTCTCTCTCTCTCTCTCTCTCTCTCTCTCTCTCTCTCTCTCTCTCTCTCTCTCTCTCTCTCTCTCTCTCTCTCTCTCTCTCTCTCTCTCTCTCTCTCTCTCTCTCTCTCTCTCTCTCTCTCTCTCTCTCTCTCAACTTTATTTCTTGGAGGAAAAGGGGGTGAGGTGAGTCTTTATTTTTGTTCTCCCTCCCAAAACTCCCCCCCTCCTCAAATGATCCTTGTTCGCCCACTCCTTTCCCTTCTCCCTCTCTCTCTTTAACACACACCTACACACACACTATTCATCGACCACCGTCCACCCTCCCTCTGCTTCCTTGCGCTGCATACCTCACCCTCTCAGTCTCTCCACCTCTCCTCACGTCTCCCTGCGCTCGTTTCACTTCCATTTTTTTTTTCCATTCAAAATCTCTCCGCTCTTCCTTCTGAAAATATTTGCAGGACTCGACAGCTGCCGTGACGCAGCCGAGTGGCCGGACAAACAACGAGCGAGGCTCTCGCTGCAGCAGTCGGTGGGAATGAGCTCATCGCTGTGGTATACAGGTGTTTGCACAGGCAGGCTCATGCACACACCGAAAGGAAGGCCATATGCACAATTATGACCAGATGGCAAGGCGTGCTTTACTCTTTTTCTGCAGTAAAATGGCTGATACCCTTCATGTTTTAAGAGAAAACCGTCATGAGTTCTTCTTCTTCTGAAAATCCATAAGAAAGACTTAACGGAGTACTCCAATAATCAGTATGACACTTCCATTGGATAAAAAAAAGCTAGAAATGACAGAAAAGTCCCACACTTCCCAGAATGCAAATCCATAAGTAGCCCTCTTCCCCACGTCTTATAAACTCCTTGGCCCAGTTTGTAACTCAGGCTTTCCATAAAACATGTGCAGCGTCCGAGGCCGAGATGACATCATCAGCGTTACTGCTCAGACGTTATAAATCTCTCTGCGGTGTCCCAAAAGAGGAGAGCGCCGACGACGAGGATCGAACAAAACCTCCCAGCATCCCTTGCATGCGTAGATACATCGATACATGCGTGTGTGTATGCATGCAAATGTTCCCGAGCACATGTGTGAGGGACTGCTGTGTGCATGTGAACATATATATGTCTAGTACAGCTCTGAATCAACATTATATCAGCGGCGCGGGCACCATTACATCACTCCACAGTCAGATCCATAAAGGGCTAAAGGCCAATTCATTTTGAGAAAACACCCTCTATTGATCCCTGCTGCAGTCCATCACATCCACTGGAACAGCTACCTCAATCCATAGGCTAACCTGACACACTGTGTGTGTGTGTGTACTCATATCAACATGTCAGAGCACCGGGTGCATGGACTGGGAGAATGCTACTGGTGGTGTTGGAGTTTTCTGCTAATGGATTTGGAGACGACAGCCCTTTTCTCCCTGTAACCAACCGGTCTAAACTGGGTTGCTAGCAGCCTCTAGTGGCCTCCAACCAACCCTCAGACAGTCTCTGCAGATATGGGTAAAAGCAAACTTTTATAAATATACAACTCATGCATGCATCTCGTGTTTTTGCTATTGGGAGTGGAGTATTTTTCTCAGTACATTTTTGCACAGTGAAGTCAGGTTCTTATTCCCTCGTTCCCAACATGCCAGAACTCACTGAACACACTTGGCCAGGCAGGCACAAGGACACACCCGCTCACACTTTATTTATTATACACTCACGGAAAAGGGACTTTAGACCATCACGCAACTGAATCTCCCCATTGCAGCCCAGACTTATGATAGCAGCCCTGTGCCTACTCACAGAAAGAGTATAGTATTTCACCACCAGCTCCACCAACACCCAAGATGTGGAGATATAACACACAAAACACTGTGATGGATGAGGAGAGGGAGAGAAAATGTTCCCCGTTGACTGTGCAGTCTCCTCCTCTGTCACATTAAAGCTTTAATACTAAAATAACACGGCATCCATCACCCTGAACGTCGGCCCGGAATACAGCGAGGTCCTCTGGACCGGCACACACAGTCGGACGACATCGCTCAAAGTAAGTTGGGAGGGTGTGATGAATACGACGAGCAATGAATGAGGTTTTCATGCATATGCTTGGAGAGGCAATCTAGAGGGAGGGAATAAGGAGCTATTCAGCGGACAGGTTTCCTATCGGCCTCTTCTCTTTTGGCTGTCGGCGGTACGGCCTGATGTGAATTTACTGCCCCAGGGGACGTTAGTTAAATGAATAGGAAGGCAAGTAAACACAGAATACTGGAGGAGAGGAAACAAGTGGTGGAACACGAGGAGAGAAGACTCAAAGAGGCAAGGAAAACGCGATGAAATAGAGGAGGAGGTGAATTCAAATCAAAGAAAAGTAACAGAGGGAAAAGAGAGAAAAGAAGAAGCGGGGAAAACCAGAGACGAGGACGGGAGATGAAAGGACGCGAGAGGAAATTAAACGGAGCGAAAAATGAAGACGACGTGGGATGAAAGAGGACGGAGGATCCAACGCGAGGAAGGAAAGAAACGGAGGGGGAAATAAATTGGAGAGAAGAGACGACAGGAAATGAGGAGAGTTTACCATTTCATAGTACCACAGTAGTGTCGCCATAGTAACACACATGGAGAAAACCTTTACACATCATCCCTGCACCTCCCTCGCCTCGCTTACAAAACCACAGCACATTCACAGTCAAACACACACACACACACACACAGCAACAAAAAGCCGAGCACCGACTCCCGTTGTAACCCGGCCCCATCATGTGGGGACTGTGTGAGCCGCGTTGCCATGGAAACTGAACACCTCAAAGCGGTCCTCGGAGGGAAGGCACACACAGCCTTACCTCTCCACTTTCACCTCCCAGTCACGTGATGCAGCCGGAGCCACGGACAGAACGGCAAAAAGTCGCCCGAAAAAAATCTGCGTTGTTGCAAGGATTGGATGAAAGTGGCGAGAAGTTAAAACGGCGATATCTTATGTGGCAATCGTCAGTGAGAAATAAGCAAAAAAAATCCAAGTCGACCATATAGAGTGGGAAAGATATGCACAATGGTGTGATGATACTCACTGCAGTGAGTTTACACTTTATCCAATTAAAATAAATCATAATTGTTATAGCTTGGTGGAAAGATTCATATATTGGCCAAAGTATCAGTGCAAAAGATCTTGATTAAGCCAGTTGCTACATTGGAAATTAAATTCAGTTTCACTGAAATCAACAACTGACAGCACTTTTTAGTATGGAGGGGGGGAGGGCTCCATGAATGCTCCTTCCACGTTAAAAGGAGGCAGTGGACATACCATATATATATATATTGTTATATATATATTGTTATATATAAACAAGGGTAGATCCCTGGTGACAAGTCCTATTTTACAGTGTAGGCACCTGGGCTGAAGATATGCCCGAGCTCCCTCTCCAACATCTCCAACAAAGATAATGACGGGGTCCATTTTTTTTAAATAAATGGTGCAGAAAAAAAACATTTACAGACTGGTGCGAGTGTTTCACAGAGCTAAGAGAAGAAGGAAGAAAAAAAAAAAAAAATCAAACAAAAGGAAATCCTCTTTCTAGATTGAACTGAAAGAGGAGAAAATACCAACGCTGAGAGGACGTGCTGAGCCGGAGCTGCGACTGAACCAACATAATGGTTTGGGGATTCATTGCATAGGGTCGAGGAGATATATAACGAGTGTGCGTGTGTGTGTGTGTCGGTGCAAAGGCTTTAACAAGCTGCACACACAGTTCTACACGCATACGTAGAGAGTGCGACAAGGGGAGTGTGGCGGGATAAAGCGCGGGTGTAGAGATAAGGAGCTGCGGCAATGGGGGGGGGGGAGGGGGGGGGTTGCTGCTGCTGGTGTCGGTGCTGCTGGGGAGGGTGGTGGGGAATCGAAGAGACAGCCGCACGCTATACGGCGTCGCCACTAGGCGGAGAATAGAAAAACATCGGCGCCATGCGCGTACGCAGAGAGCACGCGGCAAAGAGTTGCAGCAATGCAACACTCAAGTTTCCAAAAACCTTTTTCGTTCAGGAGCGGGCGCTTGGGGTGGGGGGGGTCCCAAAAGGTGTTTTTTAGTTTGTGGCGAGGTTTTTGTTGGTCCACATTGAAACTGCTGAGCGTGCAAACGCATTAACGTGCTTAGCGTTTCCCGCCTCAGGGAGGGGGGGGCAATTGTTCTGGAGATGCTCGCGGCCGTTAGAAACATTCAGATCTCCTCCAGGAATGGTCCCCTTCATCAGAGGGTGACCTCGGGTAGAGGGCTCCTGGTGCCCCCACATGTGCGCAGGTGTGACTGTTTGTTAAAAAGGGAAATAACCAAATCCTGTGGACCAACCAAATGGCACATTCTGCGAGAGAAGAACCCCCCGCACCCCCCTAAAAAGAAAAAAAGCAGAGATTGCACTCCCCGTTTTGCCAATAACATTGGAGACAAAGAAGCGGCCGCCCCCCCCCCCCGACCATCGGAACGTGGCGCAGGCGACCAGACGCTCGCAGCTCTCGCCGAAAGCGAACGAATACAGAGCGACGTGGGAGATGGATGGAGAGGACGCGAGAGCTCTTTCATGGGAATGCGCGAAGCCCCCCCCCCCCCCCCCCAATAATGGTGCATTACAATTCTGCAGCTCCGAAAAAAAAAGGCAAGGTGACCCTACGCATCAGGAGCGACCACCATTTGTTCCAGGTGGGTCACTGCAAGTCCCCCCCCCCCCCCCCCCCCCCCCTCTACAGCGGCACGTCCAACAACAAAAAAAACTGATCCTCGTGGTTCCCCACCATCTTCTATCTGGAGCGGCTGCCTGGAGACCACTTGGAGATGTAACACTGACCTTGAATCAGCACTTAGAGGGACGCCAACCGGCGTGCCAGAGCTCACGGTCCACGGCCGGCTGCCGGAGCTCCTCTACGTCACCCGGCGGCGGAGGTAAAATCGGCCCCGGCGTGCATGGGAATGGATGAGCGGTGCGACTGAGAGCGAGGCCCCCGGGGGGGGGGGGGCGACCCGTTCGCGTTTCATGCAGGATGAGAATTCCAGACGTGTGGTTGTTGTTGTTGTTTGTTTTTTTTTTGGGGGGGGGGGGTGGCATTTCATCGGAGGAGAAAGTCCACCTGCGTGCGTTGAAGTGAGACGCGAGAGAGACGACATGTGCGGAACTCGTCATCCCAAGTCCCGCCGAATCCCAGCTTGGGTTTCCCCCCCCCTCCGTTCCCGGCGACCCCTGCCCCCCCTCCTTCTCCTCCTCCTCCCCCCCCTCTACCGTGAAGTCTTACCTTGTCTTGCTTGGCCCCCCGCAGAGGGAAGAAGCAGGCGAAGAGGAACTTGCCCCAGCTGACGACGGCCGCCAGGCACCAGTTGAGGCGAGCCATGCCTGCGTCTGTCCCGTCTCGTCGGCCAGCCTCTTATCACCACACACACCCCCTCCACACACACACACACACACACACACACACACACACGCACACACACCACCACCACCAGCAGCACCCGCTCTCGACAGCCGGGGATAGGATCCTTGCAACCCACCCCTCAGCGGCAAAAAAAAAAAAAAAAAAAAAGAACGATGTCAAACGCACAAAAAAATAAATAAAGACGACCCCGCAGCGTCGGGAGACCCTCTGGTCCGACTCGCCGTGAGAGCAGAAAGGAACCGAAGACGTCTATTCTCCTTTCTCGGTGGTTTTCTCGGCGACGTTGGCTACCTGTCTGGCCGTGTGTCTGCGATTCCAATTTGAGGGGGAGGAACAGGGGGGGGGGGGGGGCCGGTGCGAAGCGACTGGCGTCCCACAAATGGACGAGAACGTTGGGCGGTCTAGGGGGACCCCGAGAGCGCCAAGAGGACTAGAACTGTCCTCTCGTCTTTGCATCCATCCGTCTTCTTCTCCTTCTTCTTCTTCTCCTCCTTCTTCTTCTCCTTCTTCTTCTTCTCTCCTCCTCGCTCCCGTCGATGCGACTCAGTCCTCAGAGTGTGATGAGCACCGTCGGCTGCATAGTGCGAAGAGCCCGTCGCTGATCGACGACACTGTTACACATGCACACGCTGGCATGCCCACACTCCCCTGTCTCTCTCTCTACACACACACACACACACACACACACACACACACACACACTCATGCACGCTTGCCTGCAAAACAAAAACAACGTAAACCCCGATGTCCTGGCACAAACATCCACCGGCAGAAGAGCCTCCTTCTCCGGTTCGCACGGTTCCCCTCCAGGCTCAGGATCCCCGATGCTTCGCCGCTCACACACTCCGCTTACACACACACACAAACATGCGCACACATACACACACACACACGTCTCCCCCTCTCTCTTTCTCTCTCTCTCTCTCTCTCTCTCCTGCTCTGTGCTGCTCTCTCACACATACACACATGCACTGATGCTGCAGCACTTACTCAGCCAGCGCGGGAGGAGGGGAGCAAAAGAGTGAGGAGGAGGAAGGGGTTGGGGGGGGGGGAGAGGAGGAGAAATGACTGAGAACATGACGGTTGGAAGAGAGAGAGAGAGAATGAGAGAGAGAGAGAAAAGATGGAAAACAGAAAGGGTTTCTGCTGAGAACGACAGATTGAGTGTATTCATTCAGTGTTTGGATCTGGGAGATTAAGCCAGTGTCGGTGATGAAGAGGAGGCGTGCGTGTGAACGAAAGTGCGCATCAAGTAGTGATCACTGGGAGAGGTGGAGGAGCAACGCCGCGGGCAGAAGGAGTGAATGGAGGAGTCGAGGTGGACGGATGAGAGACATCATGAGAGGAGAAGGAGAAACAGGGAAATCAGCGAGTCGCAGAAGGAGGGGAGACTGTGTTTGAGAATATTGAGCAGAGAATACTGGTGAACACACACACACACACACACACACACACACCCCAGCATGCGCAACATATGCACGCCAACGGACACGCAGCAGCCGTCACGGCGGATACACGGCGGCAGAGGGTGAGATGATTGCAGCGCGTGATGGAGAGAATTGGGTCGAAGGGAGAGAAGGAGGGAGGAGAGAAGGAAAGGAGAGAGGATGACAGAAGAGGAAAGGAGCGGGGTGTTGAATCATTGTGTCTTGGGTGATTATTTCCCTCTCTAACACACACACACACACACACACACACACACACACACACACACACACACACACGACTGCAGGTGGTGCACAGGCTCGTTCACTGTGCTGCAGTCTCTCTACGCTTCAGTGGGAGCACATTTTCACTGCAGAACGCTTTTCTCTGCTACCCCCCCCCCCCCCACACACACAACCCCCCTCCTCCTCCTCCTCAATCCCCCAGCCCCTCCCACCATGCACACCACCGCCACACCAACGCAATCACAACACATCAAAGCAATGAGCGAGGGAGATAAAGTGTGGAGAGGATGCTGTTCCGTCAACCAACGCTAGCTTCGCCCGAGGGGGAGTATATGTGTGTGTGTGTGTGTGTGGAGGGAGGGGAGGGGGGGGGCTGTGTTTGGGGGAACATAACACAAATGGTTCGGTCTTATGGAAACACGTTGGGCACCAACAGTAAAAAAAAATATCTTCTGACAGAACGGTTCCCGTCAGTGAGCTGCTCTTCGTCGTATATCATCATCATCCTCATCATCATCATCATCATCATAGGATCTGAAAACTGCATTCAGTGCACGTGTCGGTGTAGGGACGGAGCGTGAGACGCAATACATGGTTCGCTTGTTAAAAAGCATTTAATGCATTTGCAGATATTCAGAGCAAAATGCATTTGGTGCAAATTCATCAATCCATGCGTTGCGTCGCTCCTGATGGCCGCTGAACGCCTGAACGAGTGAACACCACAACGAGTTGCCTCTGAGCAAGGCAGTCGACGAACGACATCGAAGCTCGGACTGTTTGTATTTTTAAAAAAACCGGAGGACCGCGGCCAAAAGAACCGGAGGAGGGACGGTCTGTGCGGAAATGTAAACGACGACATCACTACGACAACGGTGATGAGCGGCACGGCGGTCGAGAGGGCGAGGAGCGAGAAGGAGACGGAGGGAGACGCTCGTAAACCAACAAGGGGGGGGGGCTGATGGTTATGTCTCACGCTTGCCTGTCTTCAAAACTTGAGAGCCCTGCATCTCTGCAGAAGGAAAGAAAAACGGTGTCACATGTCACATCTGCACACGTGCCACCAAAAATAAATTGAAAGTGAACAGTGTGCCTCATAAAGCGAGTGAGACGACTGGATGTGAAACAGGCCACAAAGGTTGCAGAGGTAAGAGTTCGTGGACAATATCGCCCTCGGCGTCCATTTCCACCAGCGCCGCCGCCTGAGGAAACGTGTTCTGGTGCCGCACCGTTCTCTACAGCAGTGTGTTCTGTACATCTCAGCGTGAGGCTGGGCTCGCGTCCCACTCTCTTGGCAACGCGCTGACCTTTCTCATTAGGCATAAGCAACTTGCATAATCACTGCTGACTTCTATCGACTGGCCTGTCACGCCGCCTCTCCGTTTGACTGGAAATCCCCGTGAAAAAGTGGCGGCTGCCAGAAAAACTTCTCCCTCGATGACTCCCCCCTCCCCCCCTGTCATCTGCAGCAGGATCAGAAGATATCCATGTTTTTTGTTGTTTTTTGGGACACGGTTAGCTCCTCATCCTCTGATGCAGCACAGCTTCTCTCGCGACACTTTGTCCATCAATATTTATCCACCGTTTACCCTCCTGTCCAAATATAAGCGCCGTTTGGAATTAAATGCGGCCCCTTAATATCGTTTGACGTTGATCGTGGCGAGAAGCCGAAGTTCACGCTCACAGCTTCCGTGTGTTCATTTGCTCAGAGCGAGGTTACGTGAATTTTTCATGACGCGCAAACACAATCTGAGGAACGCTCATTTGACTTTTCTCTGCCAAGGTGCTCATGAATGTTGCATTAATCGATCGTGTCGATTCAAAAGAGGGATCAACAAATTAGTTCCCAGTTTGATGACATTACACACACACACCTGTTTGACCTGGCCATCTGATGCTATGCGTGTCAGTGTCTATTTGTCGTGTTTGAGTTCTTCTAATTTCCATTCTGGGAGTAATAAACGTATTACTACAGCACTTTTACCACGTCAGCACAGCCGTATGGGAAAAAGAGAATTTAATAATGCCGTCCCAGCTGTGTTTAAAGGAAGTTTATCAATTTTCTAAATACACGCCTGCTCTTCCTTGTGACGAGTGGGAGGAGACCATTGGCAGCTGGTTTACTTAGTTTAGCATAAACACTGGAGTAACTGCTAGCTTGGCTCTTTCCCCAAAAAATGTCCACATTGCCTCTAGATCTCACGAATTAACTTTGTGTTTAATCCATAAAAAAAACAAGTGCAAAACCATTTGTTCTTTTATGAGGGGTTATGTGCCAAATTCTCCCGGTCAGGGCCAGTTGCCAGGCAACCAGCGGGACGCGGCAAAGCCTTGCAAAGCGGCGCGTTCGCGCTTTTACACTCGTGTTTGTGCTAATGACACAAACGATGTGCAACATGTTAATTGGCGAGCCGTAGGGGAGCCGCGGATCCCGTTGACTTGAATACGTGTTCCCGGTCTTTATGCTAAGCTAAGTTAGCGCAAAGCTTCTCGTCCGTGACTTTCTCCAAAGTGCATTTAAAAACACAGCTGAGGATTACATGATGCGTTCGAGGGACACGGGGCAGAAGGAATAGGTGTCCCGGACAAAAATATAGATGAGGAGTAGCTCTCCGCCCCGGTTTGCAACCTGCAAGAGGCCCGGGAGGAGGTGGTGCAGCGTTGACTTTTCTGCACCAGCGTCCCATTCGCATGCAGAGCACAGCGTGTGCACTGTACTGAGCAGACAGCAGATTAGGTCCCATCACACACCTCATCATTCACTAACACGGAGACTCATCCGCCTCCACTTCTCTCCCACTCGCCCTTATATTCCCTTCTTTTTTTACTCTCTCCTCAGCATCCCCTTTTTGCCCTTCTCTCATCGCATTTGTATTAGCCTCACTCTTTGCAGCAACAAATAAAAGAAGACAGCGGCTGGTCTCCGTATACCCTCTTTGTCCATCCGATAGATTTCAAGTCAACTCATTTAAAGTCTCATACCAATCCCAGAAACTTCAGATTGAACATTAATAATTTTAGGACTAAATGACCCCATCAAAGCAAATACGTGGACCAGCAGCACACAGAATACAAGCATCTCACACTCAAGGCATGCCGGCCACTACTCCCGGGTGCAGGATGCCATGCATAATACATAATACTAACGACACCTCGTTGTTTCAGAAATGTTCCTCTTCATCACACCTAATCCAAGAGAAAGCACCACAGAGACAGAGGTGACCCTTGTGGCCTGTGATCAATGAGTCAGTCTATTAAGTGACGGAGCTTTGATCAGTGATTCTCAATGACACCGGATCACTGGACTCCAGTGATCTCCAAATTAGTCACTATTTTATCATCCCAATCATTCATGTGTTTTCAAATAATTAAGGCTCAAGAATTAAAGAAAGATAAGATATATATATTATTTTTTTATGACACTTCTAAGGAGTCCAACTCCTACAGGTGACGGGTTCCTCTTTATGGACGCTCTAGGACGCGCTTAGGAGTGGAGCGCTATGAGCGGTGACACTTCTGGGGCCTGCTGCCAAGGAAAACTCAGTTATCCAGCGATGTCTGCTCCCTTCCCCCAAACACACACACACACACACACACACACACACACACACACACACACGGCGACTTCCAACCTTCCACCGACCCCAAGAGAAAAGAGCAGACCGGAGGGACGAGGTGATGATGGTGCTGTTGACAGAGAAGAGGATCTACACTCCATCAGGACATCAGCGACGACGTGGCTTTTATTTCTATTTTCCTAAATGTCAAGGTGTAGGTTTTTTCTTTTTTTCTTTCAACAGATGATCCCAGATTAGGATGATTGTTTTAGTAATATCTAGAGAGTAATTGCTGAGATTTTGGGAATACGGCTAAAAAGAAGACATGTTAAAATCAAACTCCGGTTTAGCTTCTGTTGCTCTTGCATTTCGATGTTTAATTGAAAAAGATATTTGCATTCTCATTGACATTTTGCAGGGGTTATGTTTGTGCACTTTGACATCATTTTATTATTATCAATAATCCCGTTCCCCGTCTCACGGTCGGGATGAGGCCGGCTGATCTGGGTTCAGCCGCAGAATGGCAATCAGCGATGTAAATGCCCCCGGATAAACTGCAATCAGGTATCAGCCAGACGACAGCAGCGTAATGCGACTCAACAGCACCGTTATCAGCAATCAGCCGCAAGTCCGAGGCCAAATTAGAATCGACCCCCGACTCTCCCCTCTGTTCCTTTAAATCATTCGCACCGCGCCGCTTTCACCTTCTCCAGCCACGGGCGAGAGAGAGAAGGTCGATTCTCGTTTGGCTTTTGTAGAACGGACAAGAGCTGAAATACAGACAGTGAGATACAGGGCTGTCGAGGTCACAATGGGGGGGGGGGGGATATATTTGTTTAACTTCTTCACAACTAGATTAATTCTGCTTTAAAATCGCATAAAAGACGTTGCCACTCTCGTCTACGAAGCCGCCCAAAAGCAACAAACTGAGCGTAACGGTGCATTAAAGCGAGCAAATCCTCACACTCTATCAAATCTAATGCATTGTTCTCCTCCTGGTCATCTCGGGATGCGTGCCTGGAACACAGCAGCGGGATTGTGGCCATTTTCATTTGGGAGAAGCTCAGGAAAGAGCCCGAGGGAGGCCATCCACCCCCACCCCCCACCCCCCACCCCCCACACACACACCCCCTATGTCCGAACATGCAGCCATAGCTCATGTCCCGCTGCTGACTTGGCTGTTCTCCAGTCAGGTTTTGTGGCGTGCTTTTAGCCCCGATAATGTCGCTACCTATGTAGGTTAAAGACCCCCCCGTGGTCGACAAAACACACCGGAGGCAGGGAAGACATCTCAAGGTGAACACAGTGTTCAGATCATACGCTCTCCCTTCAGAGGCGGCGGCAACAATAAATAGGACAATGTCAGAGAGACATATTTACTGCTGCGATTGATTTACTCTGAGTGGCACAGCACAAATAAAAAGAAAAGGAGCCTCGACAGAAAAAAAGAAAATATATATATATATATATATATATATATATATATATATATATATATACACATACACATCTTATTTTTATATATAAATAAATAATTTGTATATATATATATATATATATATATATACACATACACTATACACACTATATATTTTTTATAATATATATATTTTTTTAAGAAATCATTCATTTATATTCACCAAAAAAAAGGTTAAATTAGATCACTTATTGCCCCGGCGCACATCTCACTCACAATATTGTACACAATATAACTGTGAGCACATGCAGTAAAGTGAGTTTCTCGCCCTTGAACGCAGGACCTTTTCCAGAGAAACCCCCGGTCCCGTCTGCTGCTTAGGAATTTGCATACCCTTTAATTCCTTAAATGAGCAAAGAAATCAATAGAACGACTACGGGCCCCTTACTTAGCCTAATTATACACATTTATCACTAATCGCAGCCTTGGATTTGAATACTGGCTGCTGAGACTTTGTTGTTGTGTGAGACAAAGAGACAGTCCGACTACAATCCGCAGTGTGCTTGAAGCGAGACTCGGCAATGTGGCATCAGGAGGGGAGCGATGAGCGGCGCTCGGGATGAAGAGGAGAGAGAACAACCACGAGACCGAAGAGGAAGAGCGTGGAAGCCGAGCATCTTGTGGATAATCGCGCGACATCTCGGACCGTACGAGACCAGGCGGAGCGATAAAAGCGATTAACCCAATTTATTCAGGGATGAATTCTGATCATGAACACGACTGAGCATGGGCGGATTATAAGACACACACTTTATAGTTGCTTCGCGTCTTTTTGGTGTTGTATAGCGTCTCTTTGCAGTCTTAACGCATCTCTACGGTGTTGTGTCTCTTTGTGGTTATTGTGTGTCTCTTTGAGGTAATGTTGCGTCTCTTTGAGGTTATTGTGTCTCTGCAGTTGTTTTATGTTACTTTGTTGTCCTTGCATTTTGTATCTTTCTCGTTATATATTGTCTCTTCAAGGTTAATTATGTCCCTTTGAGTCTCTGTGGTTGTGTTGCATCTCTTTGTTGTCATTTCATGTCTACATTTAGTTGTTTTGTGTATCTACATGGTGAAATAAAATATGTGTGTAGTAGTTTTGTGTCTCTGTGGGTGTTGTATTTCTCTATGCGGTTGTTTTGTGTCTGTTTGAGGTCGTTTTGTGTCTCTTTGTGGTCCTTCCGAGTCTCTTTACAGTCTTTTTGTGTCTCTTTGAGTCACATTTTGTAGGTGAAGGACAGTTGGGCCCCTGGGCCAGTGCCCAGTCGGCCCATTCAGTCATCCATCCTCGCTACTGACACAATAAAAGCACTCAAGCTTGTGCACAACACACAAAGGACTTGAGAGCCAAGGTGCTGCCTCACGTTGTTTCCTCAAACACACAGACCCTGAATTTTATTTGACAGCAAGTTCACCGTGGCCATCGAGTGAGAAAGAGCAAAGAACTGTAGACGTGAGAGAAAGAGGACATGCTGGATACGGCCGACACTAAACGTCCGTCACAGTGAGTAACACTAAATTTAAACAGCGACAATGAAGTCGGACGGCTTCTTAAGCAAATAAGAACATTCGGGAAATGGACGGGAAAAAGAAGGAAAAAAAAACTTCCCAGTCAGGGCGGTTCCCTTCCTCCTAAATCTCCTTATCTCTGCTGAAAGAAAAAAAGAAAGAGAACGAACAGAGCGAAAGGGACAGAGAAAGAGAGGTCGCCACACCGAGAGAGGACGGCTCAAATTAACAGCGGAGTGGAGGAAGGGAGGCGGGAAACGGTCCCGGTGGAGGAGGAAAGATGTCCGTGTCGTTACCTGGTTGTGGACCCTGGGTACCGCTCCACTAACGGTTTCTCTTTCGAGGAAACGCTTTCCATCTGCAAAGATCTTCCTGGGGCCAATGCGAGAGAGAAACCCGTCATTTACTGTAATCAACTTAAGTCTTTATTACCTGCTAGCCGGCAAAACAAAACACCCAGAACAAAACACGGAACACAGAAACAAAGATAAGTATTCAGACCCCTTTTAAAAATGTTCATTCTTTGTTTCATTGCAGCCGTTTGCTAAAATCAAAAAAGTTCATTTTATTTCTCACTAATGGACACTCAGCATCGCATCTTGACAGAAAAAAAATCACAAATGTAGCAATTTTTGCAAATGTATTAAAAAATTTAAACTGAAATATCAGTCATATGTATTCAGACCCTTTACTGTGACGCTCATATTTAACTCGCATGCGATATTTCAGTTTTTCTTTTTAATAAATGTGCAACAATTTCTACATTTCAGTTTGTATCTGTCAAGATGGAGAGCCGAGTGAATATTAATGAGAAATAAAATTTACTTTTTTAATTTTAGCAAATGGCTGAAATGAAACAAAGAGTGAGAAATGTCACATTATGCATCCACCCATTCAGGACAGGGTTGCAGTCACCAGCTGATATTTCCAGGCTGGTATAATTTTCATAGATTTAACATTATATAAACCTTTTTCGGCATTTTAATCGCAACTTATAGCCTGAACTGAAATACAAGAGGACCCTATTCTGCTCCACCGATTCCCCCGTTACCTTCCCGGTAATCAAAGGCCGCTCAGCACACACACTTCATTAGATTGACTTTGATGGAGTGAATGTGACGGTTGCATTTAAAGAAAAACTCAATTTAAATCCACAGTTTGGAGTCGCTGACTGAAACAAGGAGCTACTCAATTAAAAAAAAAGGAACAGAAAGGAGTTCGCCCTCATGAATATTTAAAGATTAATCAAAAGGAACCTCGCAAGTTTCCGACCTAATCGCACCCTCGGAGATGCCGTTACCGACTCTCATCAAACACTGGAGACTAAACGTTCACAAACTATACTTAGACTAGACTTTACATCATGCATCATCACCGAGGAACACCGCAAAGATACTCCTTAAGCCTGAGCGCGGGCCTATTTGTGGCGGCGAGGGCTATTCATTGTATGTGTCAGCATCAACTCCCACTTTATTGATTGTAAAGCTACGTTCTCAGTTAAATAAATATAGAGCTATAGTTACGCAGGACAGAATAAGTGAAAATGCCAAATTCCGGTCCGTCCCTCTTCCGGCCACGCGTTCGTGGAACAGGGAATATCGCGGAGGCCTCGCCTCGCCTCCGGAGCCGTGAGAGGCAGTGAGCAATGACTCCCCCCCCCCCCCCCCCGAAGGAATTCTGGGAAATGAACCGTTCTAAAGGCCGAGTATATCCAACGGGACACAACTCCAGGCGTTGCTGCCAAAGTGTCACAACACTGACACACACACACACACACACACACACACAAATTATGAAAAACACACAAGCATTCAAGCTTCAGTCGTCCTGGACTCGTCAAGGAGTCTTTTTGTCACCAGAACGAACGGCTGCAAAACCCGGATGCTGATGCTAACGCTCAGCGGGCGCCAACGCCACGATGGGCACGCGCCACACGGCGTTGAACCTCGTGCGCCGAAGCCAGCCGACACTCAGCCGACGGACGACGAGGGTTTTTTTCCCCGTCGACGGCTCCTCTCCCTGCTTTCGACTGTTGCCATGGGAGATGTTTATGTAAGCCATGCCTAATCCTGTTAACTGTTACTGCGGCGGCGAGCGGTTGGGCGATGCTGCACTGCAAGGGAAAACAAGTGGAACTGGGAAGGGATCGTTTCGGGGATTTGGATTTGGGGGAGGAGAGAGCGAGCGACGGGGGCGGGAGTCGGAGCGGTCGGCGGCGTTCACATTTACATTTCGGAGTGGTTTTTTACATGTTTATTTGATTTGCAGGGCGAAAGCTACATTCAATAAATATACTGGGTTATTCAATCATACAGTAATAAAGTAATTGAACTTCATTTCACCTCCGGCAGCGACGGTGACCACGCAACGGTCATTTTTTTTTGCCAAATGTCGGTCGCAGGATTAAGAATCAGATTTTGGCCCGAGATCAACGGACAAATCATCATCATTGTACTTTTAGTTTTTTCATACCCGTGTTCTTCGAAAAAAAGCAGATATTATAATATACCTCCACTTCTGATGATTCAAGGTCATCAGGGGAGAAGAGTCAAGGTCGAAGTGATGCAGCATCCTCATCTCCTTTCCTAAAGCATCGTGCGCCTCACCGTCTTATTTTCAACCTCAAAAATAAAACCGTTAAAATAGTTTCCTACGATCACCCTCCGACAATGGAGGCATTATTCAGGGTATTCTGCCGTCTTCTAGTCGGAAGAGGAACGGCGAGAAAGTTCAAGCCTAATTATCCCGATTAAAAAGCAGAGAGTATGAACGAAAGAGGATTATGCCGACGTGAAAGAAGAGAGAGCGGGAGAGGAGCGGAGCGACAGGAATGAGAGCGAGCTGACGGGAAGTCGCATGCATGCGGTCTACGCGCCTCACAAAGGAGATTGAAAAGGGGAACCTATGCCTCGCCGGCTCCTCCCCCACCATCCCCCGCACTCTCGTTTGCTCCATTAGCTTTATTAGTATCCCTCTCCCGGCTGAGGAACCAGGCTGCCGTACAGTTACTTGATCATGAAGGTCAACCAGAAGATCCATGGTGGCTTTGATGCTGTCCTGCAGTGAGCATGGGGGGGGGAGCATGGTGCCCCCCCCCCCCCCCCTGACCCGAGGGGCCCAGTGCTTTAAATGTCTGTTGTAAAATGAAAATAAAATAGATTAACCACAAAAAAAAGAATCCATAGTAATCCATTCAGGCCGAGCTGGACGGTCGGTCCACCACTTTGGTCCAGATTGGAAGACCTCAACGAATATTAGATGGATGGTTATGAAGGAGAATGAACCACCAGCACCAAGCTAACGAAGTGTTGTTGTAACGCGCCAAACCGAGGTGGTGGAAACATTACGCCTGCTAAACGCCCGCAGGATAGAGAACAGAAAAGAAGAAGAAATTCATTTTTTGGGGGGAGTTTGCACAAAAAACACCAGATCCTACAGTTCCCATAATGCATCACTGCAGTATTTTGTTGGGGCCCCCCTCTACCTGATAGACACCCACATTTGTTTAACTCCTTTCTTACGCAGGTTGACGTAGACTTCCTTCTCACATGCACAAGGAATAAACTGAACGAGATAAGCAAACTATGAGCTGCCCCTTTAACCTCCGCACACACACACACACACACACACTCACTTCTGCCGTGTGCCAGCGCTGCACAGCAGCCGGGCTTCGTAGCCCATTAATCACTCGTCATCATCACTCCGATGCATCTGCCGAGCGAACATTAACAACACGTCTCCACCGGCCTCCCGTCCAACGCCAATTTATAGGATACAAGAGGGAGGCGGAAATCCTCAACGCATTGAGCTCATTTCTAAACATCGTATAAATAGAGACATGAAGGATGTGGATTACCAGCTCTGTATGCAACGACCTCCTGTGCCTACTATGGTGAGCAGAAACCTTTCTCCCATTAAAAGGTCAAAGTGCATCTGAACATCAGAAAGTGAACGTCAGTAAATGAGGCCGGCTCCTCTTCATCGGATACCAACTCAAAGCATTTAACACCAGAGCCACACTTTGATGTTTGTTTGGCATCAAACAAAGCTGTCATTGTACTCGGAGTGAGAATCCTTTATTTTTCTTTCTGGTGGATCCGAGCGGCACAGAAACCCGACGTGTTACATCCTCCCGGACTCATTTAATTGGAAGTGGCATTTATTTTCCCATTCATCTTTCGCACGGGGAACTTTTTCTTTCTGTCGTTGGTGAATCCACAGGGCAACGCTTGAAAACAGGGGAGGAAACAGGAGATTTTATCGATCTGATTGGCTCGCCGTCATATGCGAAGCTGCTACAGGTCCTGTCGTTGTTTTGGAGCAGGCGTGACATTGAAGGACACATAAGTTTGTATTAAAAAGGTAAACATTGTCCTGTGGCTGTAGACTCGTATCCCTACGTGGGAGTCCTGAGGTATGTACAGCGGTATGTGTTGTAGTGTAATCAGTATATGTGCTTTCCTCTGCATTATTGAGGTGAAATACATATTTATGATACGGTCGCGATGGCACAGTTTTGCCTTTTGCTGCGTATTCAGTATGACCCACATACCGCCGGCAGAGCCTCGCTGTCTAATATGCACCGCTCACCTTCTGTATCACTCCTTATGCGTGGACAGATATGCACACACACACACACACACACACTCTCTGCAGCGTCAGTCCCGTGTTTTTTCGGGGCCTGTACCGGAGGGTTTGACGTTGTGCAGTTGAAGAGTGTGTGATATGAGGAGTGACCCGGGTGTGCAGAGGGTAAACGGAGTGACTCCCGGGGAAAGGGGTGGGGGGGGGGGGGTAGCTTGTTCTCTACAGCCCTCTTTTAGAGTTCAGACAAGTCCCACGATGCTGAGAGATTAATGAAGCTGCACTGTGATCCCGACAGGATTCACACACACACACACACACACACACACACACACACACACACACACACACACACACACACACACACACACACACACACACACACACACACACACACACACACACACACACACACACACACACACACACACACAATCCATTTCTCCTCATGACAGTTTTCATGTACCTGTACTGATATTATGAGCTGTACGCCATTTAGGTGCACACTGAGGGCGACACACACACACACACACACACACACACACACACACACACACACACACACACACACACACACACACACACACACACACACACACACACACGCCAACACACACTGCAGACACTTTCTCACAAACAGACCTGTGCTCATGTGCGTCAAGGAAGAGCTTCTCATAGTAAGATGTACTTTTCCACCATGTCTTCTCCCATCAGATAATTCTACAGCTTCAGGTATAGACATTGTACAAAGGCAGTAGGATCTAACACGTTGTTGTTTTAGGGCCCCGTGCGTGATGTTGGGAGTGATGCTCAGGGATGAAACGGGCCTGCTTAGGTCCATCTCCATCCTGCAGTCAGGCACCAGAGCTCGGGAGGATGTCGCATTAACACGCGCATTCACCGCTCGCATACTGCAGCACTGCCTCCGTGTGGTCACAAATGGGTACTGCAGTGCTACAAATACAGGAGCAGCCCAGAAAGGGAATTAAATGACGTATACGACAAAAAATGAAGATCAGAGAGGAATATTTCTAATTACTTGGGTATTTTGGTGAATTTTACATGTAGGCGCGGCCTACAACGGGAGAGACATTGAGTGAATTAACACTTATGTGAATTCAGTGGAAGACAACTCCAATCTAATAATGATTTTCTTTTAAAACCCATTCGCCGTTTTCGAAATAAGGTCATAAAGTACTATTTGGTGACGTTTTCTGGAACAAAAGAAAAAGAGGAAAAACGTGTCCTTTGAGAGCATTATTGAGGTGGCAGTGAAGCAGATGGTGTTCGAATGCATTACAAATCAGAGGCTTCAAAATCACAGCAATAAATCAATAAATATAACACGTACAAAATAGAGCATATGTACCATTGACAAAAACAAGAAATCTGCACTCTTTTCACAGCAAGAATGTAAAATAACAACGTCTACATCAGGAACTGTTACAGCCAGGCCTTATGGGTAGTTACGTGTTCACTGTCTGTTTCTGTTGTGTTGTCTGTCACTCACCTTCGGCGTTTCTCAATTCAGAGTACACGACTACAGACGTGTGTTCTTTTGGAGTCTGGTCTTGGGAGTGCAGATTTCTCGTTTTTGTCAATGCTCTATTTTGTGTGTCCAGACTCCAGAGGACGGGAGGACGGTCTTTCTGCGATTGGAACAGCATCTTAATTGATGACGTCAACACTTCAGCGGTTCTTGCTCCTGAGTTTACTCTAGTAAGTAATTCACCGTAAATTATTTAGTTTTTACTGTCAAATAAACAAAACATCGTAAAATGACATTCCGTGACTCAACAACAGTAGTTTTTATAAAAAGTCAACTGTCAGTAGTTTATTTTCTCCTGTGATGCATCCTCCGGAAAGTGGGAGGATCAAGTCACATCCGGGCATTTTGACCGTGCTTTGCGAGAAGCGAACTTTGAATGTGAACATGTACCCGGGCTGCGACTGATGACGTTTCACGAGTCCACGAGAACACAAGTAGAGGAAAGGACACAAGTAGAGGAAAGGACGCACAAGTACGCATATTGAGAAACGCCGCTTGACTCCTCCCCCCTCGTGTACCACCCTCCTATCTGATTGCAGGCCCGCCCTCATTGTTTCCACCTGTGCCTCCTTTTTGTCACTAAATAAATCATTTGTTTTGCTTCATATTTCAGGAATTTTCCTAATTTATTGCGGACAACTGGGAACACATAAAATTCACATGATGATATGTTTTCAATGACCTGTACACAACTTGTACGTATCGGTGTTCCTTGGGGTCAATTTGACCCCAGGCTGTTTTTCACTGTGTAAAACATATAAGGACTATCAACTTTTTTATTTGTTTAAAAGGCTATACAAACAAAGTACCTGAAACATCAACTTGGGAAACAATATTAATTCTAATCATTTTCTGGAGGTTTTAATTGCTGGGGTCAAATTGACCCCAAGGGTAAAAGATGTTAGTACATTTGAAGATAACAGGAGGGTTACGTCCAGTTCTCTCTGTCTGTGTGTGAGTGGGGTTGTGTGTGAGGTTGTGTGTGTTTGTTTCAGGGATTTATCTTCAGGATCATATATAGAAACGGAGATCACGGGCGGGATCCAAGCCCGGTCCACCTTTATTTCCCAGGTTGCTCCTGGGTTTCCATGACATTGGAGGTTTCAGACAGGTGTATTCCTTATGTGCCCCCTTTGTTTAATTCTACAACTTATTTTAAGCTTAGCCTAGGTGTGCGAAAAATGTAAATTAGAGACTTTATCATCGCCTCACCCAGCGTGACCTCTTCCTGGGAGAACGTGACGTGCTCCATGATGGTAAAAGTGTCCTATAGAGCTATAGAGCCCTCACCATGTTCTACGTCATTCAAGATCTATTCTGAAAATGTCAATAAAGCTACAAAATGAATCATGTCATGATGAGATTGTAACTCTTATTACCAGGCTGCTCTCCTATTAACGCTCATTAATAACTTTGCTTCTTCCTTGCATGTTTTAATGCGTCGTCGTTGGGCCTCCCGCCTACACCCACTGCTACCATCAATATTATTACAATCGGTCACATAACCATTACCAATTTTCTGATCATGACAATGCTATTATCTTCACTGCTGCTGAATATGTTTGGGGGGGGATTTCTCTCATACTCAAGCTCTGCCTGCTTAGAGATATATATGTACTGCATGTGCAAAAGAGCTGAAATAGCTATAAAGTGCTTAAAATACTGATCTGGTACGACAATATTAGTATATCTTCCAGTGGTTTGTCTCTTCGTACCTGAATCCAACAGATTTTAATTTTTTTTTTTCTTCCTGTTCCAAAAGAGCGATTAATTATCCGTTCCCTTTGAGCAGTAAAGGTGCGTCGGCTTTGAAAAGAGACAAAAGAAAAACACCACGACATCTCCAACGGCTTCAACTTTAAACAGCGACTGAGATTTATTTGAATTAAATAAAGTCTTGTACATTTCACAGCTATAGGGGCCTACATAGTAAGCAAAACAAAGTCTACTCTTTGTCCATGTGCAGAACTACACCACAGGGTAGCTCAAGACAGTCCGTCTGTGTGAATAAAGGTGAGGGGGGGGGGCTGGTGGAGAGAGAAGAGGGTCAGAGGGAGAAGAAATAAAGAGAGGAAGTCCTCAGTTTGCGTGACTTCAGGAAGCATTTTCAAGCCGATTGAGTTCAAAGTTACACATCCATTTAAAAACTAAAATGAAGTTACAGTCTGCAAAAATATTTCACCGTATCATCATGCGTTAAAAGGCATTTAGCTGAAGTTCTTTGTAAAACACGGAGAGACTGGATTCGTTACACTTTAGAGCGATGGTCCGGTAAGCGTCGTCGTTTCACATTTTGGTAAGAAAACTTTTTAAGCCACCGATTTCATTTTTTTATTTTATTTCTCTATCGTAAACTACTTTGGAGACGCCTCTCGTCGGGATGCCGTCCGACTTCCTGGACGTGGCATCTCGTTGCCGTGGCGACCTAAGACAGCACCGCCTGGGAGTTCTTGATGCCGGCCATGTTGTCCACGCTGAGCGACCTCTTCACGCCCGGTTTACCCAGGTCCTTGTACTTGTCCTCGCACAGCCTGGAGATGGCCTGCAGACACAACCACGCACGGCGCCGCCGTTAGCAACGCCGTTAACGACGCCCGGCGACGCCGTTAACGACAAAAGTGGTGCCGACGCGGCGCACTCACCTCCAGCTTTTGGGCGCGCTTGTTGCTCAGCGGCTCCAGAGGGAAGCTGAGGTTGTTGTCGTCCGCCAGCGAGCGCAGGTCGAAGTAATACTTGGCGTAGACGCTGCCCGGGACGTTGATGTTGAACTGGAGCAGCTCCAGGAAGTGACGCTCCATCTCATTCCTGCGGGAAGACGGAGAAGAAGAAAAAAAAGCGGTGAGCGACAACAACCGGGGGGGGGGGGGGGGACGTCGATTGGCGTCGGGTCGGGAAACTCACATGTCCTCCACCGTCATCTCTTTGAGGATCTGGCAGTAGTCGACGTTCCACACGGCCTGGTCGTCCCACACCTTGGAGGCCAGCAGGATGGCGCCGAGAACAATGCGCTTCCAGTTGCACGGGCAGATGTCCATCTCCGCGTACGTCAACAGCCTTTCCAGGTACACCTGACGAAGCACACGAATGTCGGTACACGCGGGAAACACACACACACACACACACACACACACACACACACACACACACACACACACACACACACACACACACACACACACACACACACACACACACACACACACACACACACACACACACACACACACACACACACACACACACACACACACACACACACACACACACACACGTTGACCAGTGGATTTCCAGGACTTTTCCAGGACTTTTCCATGACTTTAAACCAAATTTCCATGACCAAACTGAAATCTCGGTTTATACATGAAAAAGTAAGAACATTTAGTATTTAAACAATGTGAATTCCAACGCATATACAGTGTACATTTAATGAAACAAATGAATAAGAGACAATATTTTATTTAAAGAATAAACATTTGCTTCCCGAGCTATGGCCAGCGAACTTTCCAGTTAAGGTGCGTTCACTTGCAATGCGGAAAAACAAGAAAATTGCGCCGCCAGTATTGAGAGAGTATGCCGGCTTATATTTTGAGTCTTTCTTTCTAAATCATATTCATTATTTCAAACTCGGCGTAAATGAACATGTGATCATAACACATTTCCATGACTTTTCCAAAACGTTTATGATTTAAGTTTTTTCCATGACTTTTCCAGGCCTGGAAATGACCATTTTAAAATTCCATGACTTTTCCAGGTTTTCCATGACCGTACGAACCCTGACACACACACACACACACACGCACGCACACACACACACACAGGTCGGGATGAGAGGGTCTCGTGGACTCACCAGGGTGACGATGGCGCACTCGGCCGTGAGCTGCGCGCTGCTGAAGAGCGTCCGGATGAAGCGGTAGATGAGCTTGTGTTCGGGGTCGACCACGGCGTAGTCGTCCGGAACCTTCTCTCTCTGTTGGGCAGAGGGGGGGGGGGCACCGGCGTTTGGTTCGCGGGTCAGCAAAGAAGCGAAACGGTGAGCGCGGGCTTTATTATATATTTATTTTACTCACCGACAGAGGGTGCTTCTTCTCGTCGAATATTTCCACCGAGCGGTTTGAATCCCTGCGGCGGAAAAACACGACGGCGTTAGAGCGAGCGTTTCTCACATTGCGCAACATCTGAAACACCGCCGGCCCGACGCGGGAACAAAACACTCGTCGAGTCGCTGGAGGCGCTGGCGGAGACAGCTGACCTTCCTCCACCGACAACACGCCTCGTGAAGATGTGCCAACGACCACATTCATCCAACTGCTATGATGAAAACATTAAAGTACTAATATGACCAAATAAATACTGTATTAAGATGCCAACAGAGGTTGAAGAAGGACACCCTGAGGAATACAGACATATTCATATATCAAAAGGTTAAAAAAAGGATTAAAAGAAGATGTATTTCTGTTGTAAGATGTAAGAATGGTGAACTCCTTTTTGGTTTTCAAGGGAATTATTTATAAAACAATTCTTGAGAGTTATAAATGTAAATAAAAACGTATTAATGTGGACGATGTATGTGGTAGTATATATAGATATATTTTTTTCTTCTTTTCTTTATTTTATATTATTATATAAGCATTTTTTGCTTGTACCTATAACTTTTCAGTCTTTCTCTTTTGTATATTATATAGAATAATATTGTATTTCATTTGATTGACTGAATAAAATACACAAACAAACAATATAGTAACTGGCAGAATCCCGCAGTTTATATTTGTGTGCGTTTCCAAAATGTTGCGGTGATGCCATTCATGAAATCAAGAGTATTTCCAACGTCTCCTACCTGTTCTTTATGTGGTAGTAGATGGCCAACGTGACGCTGGAACAGAGAGAAACCGACAGTCAACCGCTGGGTGTAGATTCAAAGATACCTCAACTCTTCTCTCGTCCCACCCAGAAGTCCGAGGCGTTCAGGGCCACTCACCATTTGATGGTGCTCTTCAGGTTGGGCTGGCTGACCGTGCTGTCGTCGAGGAATATCGTAGAGCAGGAGCTGAACTTTTTCGTCAGAATCCCCGGGGACATCTGGGAGAGGGGGAGCGACGACAACGGAGAAGATGAATATGTGAAACTATTGGCCGTTACGGATCCGCTCGTGCCTGAAAATGTAGCGCGTGTCACTCACCGCGTGATTCAAGTAGTTGCTTTTCCTTTTCTCGCGCACTGAAATGGGAAAAACGAATGACTTTAGAGATTTAGAAATGAAACCATGACATTTGTATCAGAGAGAGAGAGACTACAGACCGTCTGTCTGCGACTTGTTGAGGAAGAGGGTGCTGGCTCTGGGGTGGTCCGATGGGTTGGACTCTTGGGCCAGCTCTGTAATAAGTATGAAAGAGCACCGTATTACAGATGGAGTCCCCATCGTGGAGCTAGGAAGGGTAATTCCAACAAACGGATCACCACCCACCGTCTGGGAGCTCCCTGTCGCTGATGTGCTGCAGGTAGGTCCCGGTGTCCTCGCTCACGTCCTCCGCGGTGGTGATGGGGCAATCCTCCAACTCCACCTCCCGCCTGTGGATCTTGGGACTCTCTCCGGGGGAGATGCAGCAAGACACCGATCCTCCCATCGTTGACCTACAGCAGTCCTGCCGCAGCCGGCCCCGTTTCCCATAAAACCCAGGAGGAGATGCCCTCCTGGTCTCACTGACAACACTGACTGCAGCTTCAAAAAAAATCAAAGCTAATCTGGATCTGTCCGAATCTGGTTTCTTAATTTTTTTTTGTTAAACACTTTACACCTTTATCATGTTTAGATCAGTGCATGAGGGCCCGGTCCAGCCTGAGAAGAGATCAGCTCTGCCGGAGAGCACAAGGGGCTCTATGCAATGACAGCCAACTGGGTGTCTGCGGTATGTGCGGGGCAACTGACATATTCAGGGCGTGTGCGCAGCGGCATCGCGCTCGTGCGCTTCGAAAACACGAGCAACAAAAAGCGTCGAGTCGAATACGTTTCGGTTCGGTGGCCGTTTAGAACATTAACTCGTTTGCCGGAAACGGGAGGCGAACAATACAAAGTCACCGGCTCCGCTGGCTCCCTCCATGGCTAGCCCGACGCTACCTTCCGCACCTCAATCCATTCGTGGCTGCTCGGCAGCATGGCTCGCTCCTCTTCCGCTGCGGCTCGGACGCCTCTGGAGGCTGACGCGCGAGATTCCCCGACTGGAAACGAGTCCGCGGGTGATTAAGGGAGCGTGAAGGCAGCGAGTGTTGGGATATTAAAGAGATAGCTTAACGTTAGCTTCCATACCGTCGCATTTACGGGGAGACACGTCTTGGACGTCAATTCCACCGAGGAAGTTGAGTTTAGAGATAGCTTCCGGTGTCTGCTTTTCAAAATAAAAGCTCTCATCGCTGTATCTGACTATAATGAGGTGTCGTATGTATGTATGTATTTGTGTATGTGTGTGTGTGTGTATATATATATATATATATATATATATATATATATATATATATATATATATATATACTAACACAGTAGGAATTGTTGTGCAATGTAAATGGTTTAATATTTATACATTACGACAAATATAAAACATACTTTGTCATTCAAATTCGACTAGTATTGTAATCATAAATTGGTCATATTATTACCATATATTGTATCTCACACAGCATGCATCATCATTGCATATATGCAGCCACAAACAATTCTGTACGTTATGAAAATAAAATGAAACAGTTACCAGGATAAGGTTTCTGGTCAAATCTAAACGATTGAGTTCATGCAACAATAAAAGAAGATGATCACAGATGACATGGATAATTTTGAATACTACAACTATTATTATTCTGGGAAAGACAAGTAGTAAAGTTAAATGAATTCAAAGAGGAAGATCAAGTACATTGAAATAAAAAAACGTTTTTAATGCACATATGAACACATATGTAAGTTTATTTTATGGCATTTCTACAATAGTTTATATAGTTACATTTGCTTTTAACATCAAGCCATGGGGTGAGTGACGTTGAGCAAGGGATACGGTCATTATCAAGATCCATGAGGTCATTTCTCAGCTCTTATTTTGAGTACATTTACACAAATGAAACGGAATTGCTATTGCTGCCGTGTGTTGTGAGCTTTACAGACCGAGTGGGCTTAGTCTGCAGGGTCCGCCCCCTCAATTATAAAGAAAACATAGCCGTTGAGAAAAAATAACCTCCTTAAGCACGCCCATTACCAAACCAGACCATCCTATTGGTCATGTTGAGCCAAGCTGTTACATCATTGGTTAAAATTGTTCGATGATGTGTCAAGAGTGAGCTGGGGACATTTTATCAATTACATATCACTAATCGTAAATATCCCCAAATATATTAACAAAGTTTGACTTGTCGAAATTGCATTACTGAAGATACCCATTACGTCATTCTGACAAATTCAAAATTGGGAGTCGGGAGTCTTTTTACCACAAAGTCGGCGGTTCGATCCCCGGCTCCTAATTTCGGCATGCGGACGTGTCCCTAATCTTACTTGTCAAAGTGTAGCAAATAACTATTCTCTAATAGAACAAACATTTTAACTAGTTACAATCTAATTACAGATAGCTTGAAATAGAGATGTGTCTCAGATGAATGACGTAATCAGTCATGTGTATCCAGTTAACCTCAATGTTGAATCGGCATACCAGATAAAACGGCTTGTAATAGTTCGGCCTAATGTCTTAATAAAACATGATGCCCAAAACGGGTAGTTATATATATTAAAAATCTGTTTTCTACACTGACTTCCTATAAATTGAGCGATTGGTGTATTGAGCATGCGTAGTCACGGTGGCCGAGAGGTTAAGGCGTTGGACTCGAAATCCAATGGGGTTTCCCCGCACAGGTTCGAATCCTGTTCGTGACGACATTTTATTTTTGTTTCACCGTGGAAATTATTACTTTGAATGACAAAGAAGCATATATGTTTTTGTAATGTGAATTTTCAAACGTTGTATATAGATTACAAACAGTTTCATGATTACTCGAAGCACAATGCACCTCAGTTAAGACAGATTTCACAGGGTGAATTAAAGCATTCCCTCAAATATATTGGATTAAATGTAACAACATTGTATCATAGAGACTGCCCAACTTACTTGAAATTGAGGGGAAACATCTTGATGTTAAAATATATGGATTGATATAAAAAAAAGGTGGTCAGTGTAAACAAGTTGAATGTTTAACCTGCATGGCGGCTCCACACACACACACGTGTTAAGGTTAGACATGGACACAGGTTGGGTTTGCCAGACGAAGTCAGGTTCCTCAACCTCCAAATGGCATTGACAAGATGTCATCACAACCAATTAGCTCCTATCCTTTTGTCCTAATAGGAGGCTGCCTGTCACCTGCTTTTCCACATATAAGTATCTTTTCAACTCCTCTTAGCGGCCAATTCGATTCTCTGCTTAATATGATTGCACTGCCCTATATTATGAATCACTTTCAAATGAAAGATGTTGTTGGCTTTATGTAAATGGTCAAGTCCGTGGCATTGAATTATATTGCTTTTTGTCCTCAGTGTGTCTACTCTCAATATACTTTTAATCAAAGAGGTAAATAGAAAAGTAATTGATTGACAATAACTCCTTAGGAAAGTGAAAATAGGAAATCTGGACATAAACATTATAAAGTTGATACTGTGAATGCCTATAGCAGATAATATAGCCTTTTTTTGTACATCAATAGTAAGGTTTATATAACCACACACCCTGCAGAACTAGTAATTGTGCACATTTACCCAAGAAGAATAGGAACATGTTTTGCCTGAACACCAATAGCCATCAAAACATGTATACAGATATTTATATCCTCTAGAAGAGTTTGCAGCATCCTCACATCAATAACTGCAATGACTTCACACATTCTTACCTTTTACTGCAATGTGCATGTTTCCTTGTGCAGCTCCGTAGATTTATTCTATAGTTTAAGGGTTCAACACAAGCATATCTGAATAGCTACAGGCTTCTTGAACTTTTATTTTATTACAGTTGTAATGAGCACAGAGCTCATATTTCCACAGGTTGTGTTGCACAGAAAACAAGGAACACATTGAAACTCAAGAGTTAACACAAAAAACATTTTTTTTTTAAAGAATGACCGGACACGTGTATATAAGTATCTGATAATTAAATGTTTGGGCTTCACATCATTTGTTGTCTTCTAACGAGAATAAGATTGTCAGAGTGAAACTAAACATCCATGTTTCGGCTTATCAAAGTACACCAACGTTTCCTTTCCAAATATTCACTAGGCACAATAATAATAATAAATACACAATGATTAAATATGTCAGACGTCACTTTGTCGAGTGGGATTTCAATTTCCCGGCGTATGAAAAGTGTCTTCAATGCGTGAGCCCGAGTCATTTTGAAAAGGTCCCGCGTGGCGTCGGGCTCAGGCCGCGTGGAAAATGAAACAAAAAAAAAGGACGACGAGTCATGCGGTTTCCAGCCACAGCGATATACGATTTATAAAAGGTTCACGGGACGTCAGCGCAGGTATCCACGTTTTGCCAAAGGTCCGTTCAGTAAATCTAAAATACGACATCAGCGCTGAGCAGCGGTGCAACGCCTCTCTGCGCTGCGTGTTTTCCTTTGTAGTAATACTGATTATCAAAGAGCTCCCTTGAACACAACAAACCTGTCTGATGGGTCAGCCCATCTCGTGACCTCCCATTCTCCACCTCGAGTCAATATTCTCCTCATTTGCAGATCTGAGATCTTGATGGCGCCGATGTGTCTTCATCATGCTTTTGTTGGCCTGTAAATGATCTTTAGCCGTTATGACGTCGTGCAGGTGTCCCTCCTCCGGGGTGCGTTAGACGTCTGACCTCCTGCTCAGTGACGTCAGCTCCGGTAACTAGATTTACGGTGTTGCAGTAAATGTCGTTCCCAGGTCATATTGTGACCCCGTGTCGTTGTTCCTTGCTAACGGCCATTACTATCCTTCCAGGAAACTAACAGCAAAGGAGTCGAGTCCCTGCAGCCCCTTCCCCCCCACACACACACACATCCTGACACAGCAGGGGGGGGGGGGTGGCCTCGGAGTGGCGTTCTCCCTCGTGGACGAGCTCAGTAGCGCCCCCTGTGGTTTGTCTGGGACATGGTGAGAGGCAGAGACACGGAGGAGAGAGAGGAGACCTCCCAGTAGAGGGAACGGGACAGGAAGAGCTGGTAGAGGATCACCATGGAGATGGACTGGCTGAGGGTGAAGCCCATAGTCACCATCTATAGATAGAGAAAGAGTAAAAAACAAAACCGCTAGAAATTAAAAGGAATTATGAGAATATTCTATCAAAACTTATCACAGCTGTTTGATAAATGTCAAATGAGCATTCAGGCAGACGGTAAACCGTCCTAAAACTGACGTCAACCTCCACTATGGGGCTAAAGGTCACATTCCCCTCCATGAAAACTCCAGCTCAGACCAACTGGTCACGTGACACTTTGCTAAACTGTGGATGGTTTCGAACCTTCTCCCTCTGGTGCTCGTTGGAGACGGACGACAGGAGGAAGAAGACGGGGTGACAAAGGAACCACAGGAAGCATCCCTGCAGAAAACACAAGGAGGATGTGACCACCTGGAGACCTGCAGAGGGGGGGGGGGTATTGGTGTGTCTGTGGAGATCACCTTGGCGAAGCAGAGGTAGAAGTCTCTCTTCAGGGTGCTCCTCTCGGTGGAGACGATCTGGTAGAGCACAGAGGCCAGCAGCAGGGCCAGGCCCACCTTCAGGGCGATGAGCAGGAGGCCGGGCAGACTCTGCTGGGCGTGGTGGCTGTGATGCTGACTCTCGGATTCGGAGTACTGCTCCCACAGCAGCAACGCGGCCTGAAATGCGACGGTTGTCGTTAACGAACGCCATCTGCCCCGAAAAGGTGCGCTTGATAACGCGCCGGGGGGGGGGCGACGCCGCGTACCTGTACGACGCCTCCACCGACGGCGACCACCGTAGAAGCCCGAGTCTGTTCCCACTGCAGAGGTCTGGACTGAGGCTTCCTGCCGCGGCCCAGAGTCCAGCCCACACACAGGCTCAGCATCATGTACAGCATGGACACCTGGGACACCATGTCCCAGACTGCACCGGGAACAGGAAAAGGGGAAAACCCTTAGACGTTAACAAAGTCAAGCTTCGAGAGCACGGATACTTACACGCTTGACATATTCAAGAGAGAGGAACGTACACTCTGCCAGGCTGCCCATCAAAGGAATACCAGTCCCATCTCTGGAATACCTGCAGACCGCCATGGGGTGGGACCGGACACACATTAGTACACAAGTTAAATGCACAGTGGATAAGAAAGACACTGAAGTTTTGTTTTTTTAAAGAATGGAAACCGCTGATACTTGAATAGTATAACATAAACTGCATTGACTCCACCTGGCCAAGTGGATGTAGTTGCAGAGGGCGGAGCAGCCCTGCAAGGCCAGCGCCGTGGTCAGCACTTTGAGGACGGTGTGCATGGGACCTCCTTTCCTCAGAGCCTGGTGCAGAGGCCGGAAGTAGATGCAGCAGGCGATGAAGTAGGCCAGCAGAAGGAGGAAGTAGAAGCTGTGGAGACCTGGGAGCGAGAGAATGGGAGAATAGAGAGAATAGAGAGAATAGAGCGAGTCAAGAGGGAACATTTTGTCCCATATGAATGATGCAGATCACTCAGGACCAACCTCTACATCTTCCAAACACTCAGAGTATCAATTTTGACATTTGGTAAAACCGTTATGCACTTTCTACCATTTTAATTATTTACTCATTTTTTTATTAACACCACACACACACATAGATATGTCAATTCAAGCCAGATTTTGGATTCCCTACTTTGTTGCATTAATAATTCAAACTTGTAATGTCCAAATATGTGACGTCTGACCTGCCTCCTCTGCACTGAAGTGCTCCAGAGGATTTCCAGCCGAGTCGGCGTTGAACAGCAGGAGAGTAACACTGAGATCGGCGTGATAAGGAATCACTGCGCCTTCCTGGACACAAAAACAGGAAACAGAGAGAAGAAGAAGAAGAAGAAGAAAATGGAATCGCTGCTCTTCTTGATGCGCCTCAGGTTTGATGTTTGTGAGGTTGGGATAGGAGGACGTTACCTGACACGTGTACCGGTCCGAGTAAAAGGCCTGCCAGATCGTAGGAGAGGACTGGCGGGGGATTGACTGGTTGTGTTCTTCTTCACTGAGATGAACTGAGGCGGGAGGACAAACACGGTGAGGTGAGGCGACAAGGGAACAGAGGAATCACATCACATCACATAGTGTCAGTGGGGTCTTACTGGTGAATTGAGCTTTGGCGAGCCTCTCTGGGCAGCTGAGGTTGTCCAGGTCCGAGTCCATGTCCTGATACAGATGCAATTTGGACCCCTTCGCCATAGCCAGATTGGAGTTGTCCAGCCGGCACACCAACAGACCATTATCACCTGCGGGGAGATCTGCATCTCAACCACTTGCTCGCAAAAAAAAAAAAAGGAACAGAAGATTGCCTGCACGTTTTTAGGACCCCTGGAGTTCTGGGGCCCACATGGCAGCTGCTCGTTTCACCCGATTACATAATACGTTTATCTTAAAACATAATCAGTGCAGTTAATTAAGGACATGTTGACGCCAGGCACACCAGCTCAATGATGTCTGTAGCTGACCTCTGACCTCACGCTTGGTGGGTGAGGAGGGGGCAGTGGAGAGTCCAGATTTTTGGCTCAGACAGGGAAGGACAAGTGGAGCTGTTGCAGGGGTTAATAGACTCAGGTGTTACTTGTAAAAGGTTTAATTAAACATAACAAAAAGCGTCCTGCAGGAAGAAAGTCACCCAAATTAAGAACATGCTTCAAAAATGCAACAGAACGGAGAACAAATCATCAGAAGAAGAGATGATCACACGCAGTGGCCAGTACATAAAAGACAACGACAACAACAACAACAACAACAACAACAACAACAACAACAACAACGACACGAACTCAGAGACCTCGTTATCACGTGACGCCATGTTTAAAATGAAACCCGAGCACCAGCCCCGTCACTGTCATCTTTACGTCAGCATCTTCCACGTTACCTTGGTACATGAATTTAGTGATGAACTGGCCCTTCTGCTGCCTCGCCGCTTCGCTCCCGAAAAGTCCCGTTACACTTTTGCCCAAAGCCTCGGAGCTGAGCAGCACCACGACCACGAGGCTGGCGAACGAGCCCGGCATGTTTCACCTTCTGCAGTTCAACGTTATCGAGAAAATAAACCTGAGCTAATGAACGAATGAGCCACGAAGCCAGAAGTGACCCAGTTGCCTCAAGTTACTCAAAGGCAGACCGGAAATTAAGTGTTTCTGCATTAAAATAAAAGCTCTATATAGCTCACTTTGTGGAATATTAGAATATTTAATACACTGTACGATGATGTAGAACCATCGTCTAACTCGTATGGATATAATATAAATTCAAGCTATAATGGACTGTAATAATATACCAAAACAATAGCGGTGTATTTCCTAAAAGTACGCTTTTTAGATAACAACGGATGCTACGCTTTTATTTTGAAAATATTTCCTTGCCCTGCATCGTAGCTCACTTGACACTATTGCCTTCCAAAGTCGGCACTGTTGACAGTTTGATTGGCTTGCAAATCACCCAATTAAACAGCGTACATGCTCGTCATCAAATAAGAGAACCAATCAGAGAGCGTTAAGAAGTCGAGCCGCATTAAATATCCCGCCCCTTTTCAACGTGTCAACACTGCCGTAAGACGACCTGTGACTGTCGCAAATCACACAACGAATCTAGTGTACTGAGGCGAATAGAGACTTCTCTTCTTCCTGTTAGCTAGCAGTCATATAACTGAATATAACACGATTATCATGTCGTCATGTCTGATGACCTTAATATGAATGGACAGCTGCCGGACTTCAACAGGACCGTTCTGGTGACTGGAGGCTCTGGATTCATGTGGGTTTATGCAATTATATCAAACTGATACTGATATTGATGTTGAACACTGCATTCAATATATGTGCATTATTATACCATCACACTCATATTACTGGTGCATTAGTATCGAAGCAGCAGTTGATGTACTACTGGGTGTTGTTTATCTACTCTTAAACAATACATTGTATTGACTATTACAATATCACCTCATATCATGGGTATTTTTTTTTATGATAAGCAGTACATGTGCTGTTAAGTATGTATTCACTGTCAAATAAAAGAACAACTCTTCCCAATTAGAAGTAGAAAGTTTGAGTTAATTAAAATACTCAAGCGCAGTACATGTACCTCTTAAGTTTAGTGTTTGAGTAAATACCCTCTCTCTCTCTCTCTCTCTCTCTCTCTCCCCAGTGGCTCTCATCTCGTGTGTTTGCTGGTCAACAGACACCCCGACTGGAGAACGATCAACCTGGATGATGTAAGTCTTCCTGCTTCAGTGTGTGAGTGTGTGTGTGTGTGTGTGTGTGTGTGTGTGTGTGTGTGTGTGTGTGTGTGTGTGTGTGTGTGTGTGTGTACTGCAGCTTCTCTCTTTATCTCTTCCAGTTGGATTACTGCTGCAGCCGCAGGAGTCTGGAGAGTGTTGAAGACAGAGCCAACTACACTTTTATCAGGGTGAGCTGCTTCCCTCAGAGTTGTATACCCAGAGATCCGGGGGATGGATCGTAGTTTCACGATTCAAACGTCCTCTTTCCTCCACAGGGAGACGTGTGTAACTCACAGCTGGTGAACCACATTTTCAAGACAGAAAACATCGACGTGATTTTTCACCTGGCGGCCAAAACGCACGTCGGTGAGCAGCGGCCGTCCAATCGGAGGCTACAACTCGCATGTCATCAAGCTTCTGATGCAAAGCCCCCTTTAAAAAAATAAAAATGTTTACTTCCTCCGCTCAGAGTCGTCGTTTGAGACTCCGTCTGCCTTCCAGCGTGTGAACATTGACGGGACCAGAGTGTTACTGGGAGCCGCCCATCAGGCCCGACACCAGCCGCAGCGCTTCGTCTACGTCAGCACCGACGAGGTGTACGGGGCCGGTCTGGACCGGGTCAGTGGGTTCGACTGATGGCTTGTTGGGCGGACGTTATGTTTTTTTTTTTTATCATTTTGTTCGTGACTTGTGATGTTTATGACGTCTGCAGGTGTTTGATGAGAGCAGTCCAGTGAGGCCCTCCAACCCATATTCAGCCACGAAAGCAGCTGCAGAGTACCTGGTCCGATCCTACTGGGACAAGTATAAGGTACACACACACACATACACACACACACACACAAACTCAGCCTCTAATAAACAGATGTTGAGCTTTCAGACTTTGTGATGGCTGTTTGTATACAATTACACTGGATTTTCCAGTTTGCTGATTTGAACCTTTAAACAAACATAAACATGAATCACGATGTTGTTCCTCAAAGGCGTGTGTTGGTCATACTGCTTTGTGTATTTATTATTACCAGTTTCCCATCATCATCACCAGGAGCAACAACATCTACGGGCCCAGACAGTTCACTGAGAAGGTACAGCACCCGCACTTTCCTGGAAATTCCAATATTTTTAGGGTGCCAGAATTGGCCACATGCAAGATATGAGCAATAAAATAAATTGTAAAAATCTAACTATTTAAATAAAAAACATGAAGGCGATCCATCCCTTTGTTTACAGGGATAAAGAGATTATCTGCTTCTCCTGGATGTTTAAAACTAAACGGTCCTCTTGGTCTTTCAGGTCATTCCGAGGTTTCTCACCCTCTTGCGAGTGAACAAGAAATGGTAGGTTTGTTCTAACTTTATTTTGAAAATCGTTCAGAGAAACAAAGCTGCTGTATTCGTTTGACGGCGACAGAATAACTAAGCCGCGTTCATCTTGTTTCCAATGCGCCAAAGCACCATCCAGGGAACCCTCCCTCAATCTCGCCATTTCCTGTTCGTCGATGACGCCATCGACGCCTTCCTGCTGGTTCTGGAGAAAGGCATTGTGGGAGAAATTTACAACGTGGGAACAAGCTGTGAGATTCCCATATTGCAGCTGGCCAGGGAACTCGTTAAGATGGTGAGAAGTGCTCTCCCCATTCAAGCATACAGCGGGACGGAGCACACGTTGAGAAAACTCAAATCTGTTTCTGTAGGTTAAGAATGTTCCGGACTCCGAGGTCAACGATTGGCTGGAATTTGTGCCCGACAGGTGAGTAAACTAGCGCCGCTAAAAGAGAGGTCAGACATTTAGGATCCCGTTGACCTCTGCTCTGCAGGCCGCACGTCGACCTGCGCTACCCCATCAGCTGCGAGAAGCTGCAGCAGCTGGGCTGGAGAGCGGAGGTGTCCTGGGCTGAAGGCATCCGACGGACCGGTACACACACACACAAACACACACACACACACAAGCCCAAAGTTCACGTGATAGTTCCCTCTCTAAAATAACATAATTCCCTTTTTTCACCCCCTTTAGTCAAATGGTACCAAGACAACCCAGACTTCTGGTTGGATGCGAGAAATGACCAAGAGCCAATCAGAAGCAGGCTTCAAGAAGACGCCAACAACAAAGCGATTTCCTGCAAACAAGTGGTTGAATCACAGCTCAGCCAGACGTCGTCCTCTCTGTAAGCGAGTAGCTCACCGATTGGTGGAGCGTCTCAAGGCGGAGCATCGTTTCACCTCGAAACGATGCACTTTATATTAATTACCAAATCGGCCGATGTCGACGGGCGTCTCATGTCCTCGGACAGTAAATGGGCGGCTTCACATCTCCAGATGAATGTTTTACTTTTGATTGATTTATAAAAAGGATGAGAAGGGAACCGTTTTTATACACATTCCACAGAAGATATTTTTCATAGAATTCTGTATTTAACTGGAATAAACTTGATTATTTAATAACACGGTTGCTTTTCTTAAACATGTACAATCCTACACTTACAAAGACAAAAAGGTCAACACACCATTTACATTTGCAAATCCAAACCTTTATTTGTGGTAAAATCAGAATAGATGCACAGTTTTTTTTCTTTTTTCTTCGTGCAGTGCTCCTCTTCGTGCACATCTGCTAAACTAATACATAAAGCAAATACTAACTAGCAGGCTGGAGGTGCCGTGTGTTCACATTGAGGGGTCTGGCCAGTCAGCAACGGCAACAACACTGGGCTTTATCTCATTTCAATTCAGTCACTAAACAGCAATCATTCCTAAACACAACTACAACCCTCTAGAGTTCATTGAATTGAAGTCAAAATAAAGCTGCAAAGTATTGCCTTGGTTCGGTGTCCCCGCTTTGTTTTCCCAGGACAGTTTTGACGTGCATACAAAAAGGTGTGATAACTCAACTCCGCACCATGTCCGTCTATGGCATCGATTGAGGCTTTGCTGGGGCCGCATTGCATTCTGGTCCGTTGAGGCTACGGTTAATGGACAAAGGGTTTGTCCCTGTAATATCATGTTCTATGGATCAGCTACTGGTTGCAATAAAAACTCATGTAAAAGACACCTGCAGGGGCGTCGTCAGGTCATCTTTCCCCATTTCTGATTGGCCAGAAGCTCCGACACATGAGCAGTAACACACTGACGCCTGAAAATATGCAAATCACAACAACATAGCAATAGAACCACAGTTAAACTCTGTGTTATGAAGACTTTTTAAAGATCACCACTTGCCAGACATTCACAACAAGGGTATTAACGGGAAGGAAAAGTGTAAAGACTCAAATGAACGAAACAAAAACAAAACCCCAAAAAAACATCTGACTTGGAGAGAATCTGGACACTTGTTTTTTGTACTGCATGTTGTCGTTTTTTTTTCTTACAAAATGGTCTTTGATCATAACGTTTTGTTAATTTTTATATTATTTTTAATCCAAACCTTGGCATATATGGTGGTATTGTCTCAAATTTTGTCTGCCAATTAAAAATGGCTGTTTATGGTAGATTTTCATTATTGGCAATGGTACCCGTCGCACAGACAGGTTTATGGATCTGATACTGAGTCCAATGTGACTTTAAAGGTAACCCGTGTAGGACGTTTCTCCTTATATGTCGAACGACTGTAACAGACGGTCAGGGCGTCCCTCTGCGGCCTCGTGTGACTAACGGGCTCTCGGCTTATCTACTTTAAAACACGATATTTCTCTTGATAAGGACGAGGAAGGAATAAGAGGACTTCTGTTCAGGCCTTAAACAGAGAACTGGAGTTCTGGGATTTTTTTTTTGACCGACATGATTTGAAACCGCTGACTTCTAGACGTTTGAACCCTTGGTGCAGTCGCACACGACCGCAGGTTGCCGCGGCGACATATGAGGAGAAATCCCTACGCGTTGCATCTTTAACATTAAAAAGCTCACACTACCCCAGAAAAATAGAAATTTTCACTCATACCAATGACATTCAACATTCAAGTGCCAGTGTTTTTGTTTACTGTCTTTTGGTCAAGTCACTTTGTAAAATATCAACTTTTGTATTAGGCTTATAAAAATAAATATTTCTCAAAAATGCTTGATAAATTACACAAACTAGCAGCGAAAGTAGACTCGAGAACTCTGTGTGCAAACAGCTGATTCCTACGGTTGCTGATAACTACAACTCCACCTGGTCCCAAAAAAAAGAAACGGTTTCATATCTAGAAGAACCTTTCCATACAACTCACACACACACACACACACACACACACACACACTCAAGCACACCAACTGTGGAGAAACCTCTCTTTTTGACCTGGCTGCGCTACACTTCAAACACTCACTCCTTTACACCTCTGAGGTTTTGAAGTACAAGTACTACAGAAGACTTTAGTTGAACATCAAACAAAGTTAATTTTCTGTAAAACTCGATGGGATTCCTCCGCCAGAGCCAGAGGGGCCTGCAGGCCGCAGCAATGGGAGCATAGCACCGTTAATTGTTCACTGACAATCAAAGCCCTCCTGCTGGAAAGCCAGTTACCACGGCGACGCAGAATCGTTCGCGGCGGCGGCGGCGGCGACCACCGCCCGTTGCCACGGTAATGCCCGTATGCAGTGTAACAAACTACCATCCTCTCCATTAGGGCTGGGTATCACCCTTGAATTTAAGGCATCGAAAAGGTTTTTAAAAAATATATTTTTTTAAAAAGCCCAACAAAAACAACAAAAAGTGCTAATTTTCTAGATGAGTAAATAAACCGAGCGTCCTCTACTGTGGAGTCGTAGAGCTGGTGGGCCGAACACGTCGCACATTTAGGCTCATGTACTGCAGGGGGGCACCGATGGACTTAAATAAGCCCAGCGGCTGGAGGCTAAACGGGCCGGACGCGGCAGCTTCACGCCGACCTCCGCCTGAACCGCCCGCTTCCCGTCGCGTAAGAAGATGGTTAATGTCTCATAAAAGATACCCAGCCCTAACCGACACGCTTCAGCGTCCGGACGATCGGGGACCCGGGGACATGTCGGACTGTCCGGCTGGTTTCTCTGGCGCCGGCCTCCGCTCCGATCCGAACGGCCCAAACAAAAAAACTCAAATGTAGAATTTCGTTGACGGCAAAGTAATCGATCTATTGCGCGCGCTGCAGTGGTGGGATGGGTGGGGGGGGGGGATGGGGCACAGTGGTAGTTACGTGTTGCTCAAAACGCTTCACTGGTAATCACGTCCGACCGACATGATCCGCCCGCCTTAGAAAAAGACCTAAATACTCGGCGACCTCTGAACAACACCATTTGACATACTCGCTCTACAAAAGACGAAAAGTGAGGTAAACCGAAGAGTCACCTTCCGCGTCTACGTTCTGTACAACTCACAAATTCCCATGTGCACTATCAGCAGCAGCAGCAGCTCACGTCTCGCATCATACCAGCCGTTCCTCACGTCTCGATCGCCGCGCGTGAGAACCCCTAGTGGCCGTCAGAAGGCACCGCAATGTCGACAAACAACCAGATTCATTCAAGCGGCTTTGATTCTCACTGTATGGCCTTCTTAGAAAAATAATAAAAATGTGTGTTGCCTCTGAATTTAGGCAGCAATAACAGCATACTTAGCATTATTCCTAAAACACAAGCGACTGCGCCAGCTGCATACTAAGTTTCTGGTTGGCAACAGCCATGGATTCAAGTAACAACTGCCGTCAGCTGACAGTTCAGTCCGGCATTAAAACGGCGTTCTTCCGTCTAAAGGTGGACTCAAAATCAGAGCGCATATTCAACTGGAAGGAGCGTGGCGTTCCTCCGCCTGCGCAGATCCGCCTCTTCAAATGGCGGGGGCGGGTTTAAAATGTGGACAGTTAAGAAACGGCTTAAGACGACGTGTCCCCAAGACTATTAAAAGAAGTGTAACTTTAAGAGTTACGTCGATGTGTTAAGTGACAAACCCTTCGTATTTGATTGTCATATGCGATGTCATCTTCAACTTATCGTCCCCGTTGCCGACGTCTACCCGTCTTGGTCAACGGGTCCCGAAACCGCCGCAAAGGGCGTTCTGGGCAGCGATCTCACAGAAGTTCAGCCTCGAATTCGACTGCAAGTTGAACGACATCGACGGCACATGACAGCCGAGCCACGGAAAAACGGCGCGAACGGATTTGCTACGTGGCCGTTTGGGTTTCTTTTCGGGTGGAGCTCATTTACGTCGCTAACATTACGTCCTACGACAACCGTTTGGTTTGGTGAGATACAGTAGAGCGCCGCCTGCTCGAATCCTCGGCCCTCCGGCGTCGCTCGGCTAGAACCGCTTCGAAACTTTGTGTGAAAAGCCAACTCGTATTCTCGAAGTTCCCTCCCAACTGGACCCGAGGGAACTCGATTGACCTGAACGCCACCTCCGATTAAGAAGTAGTCTAAAAAAAAAAAATTAAAAAAGTAATCATAGATGACGGGAAAAATCAGAGTTGTAACATAACTAAAGCCTGCTGTAGAATTGTATCTATTTGCTTGGCATTTTTAACTCCTTGACCAAAAAACAACAACACTTGCATATATGTTTTATTGTCTTGGTCCAGCCTTGTCATTTGTCAGAGCCAGTGGGCAATTTGAGGGGGGGGGGGGGGGGGGGATCTGCCTCGGGGAGCAACAATTGGTCAATCAATCGCCATTATTGGTTTAGATTTGTGTAAACATTTACGGAAATAATATCGCTAAAGAATAATTCTGCCGACCGTGTTCAAATGGCCCACTGAGCTCCGGTGACCGGACGCCGCCTGGCCCAACGTCGAGTGGTCGAACGTGATTTTCTACACAACAAGTGTCGTCTCACTTGTAATTCACATTCTTTCTCACTGGAGATTCTTCTCTTTTTTTTTTTTGGTGTGTTTTTAAGAAGAGTTTTTTTTAACTATTTACATTGAACCTACATTTTCACTTCATCAAAAAGTTATTTGTGTAAACAAAACAAAATTAAGAAATTGGAAATTAACTATTTTTTCCCCCCCACCGGGTAGCAACGGAGCATCCTGCTGCTAATTAACACAGCGGGAGGGAGGAGGAGGGGGGAGGGGGATTGAACCTCGACCACCGAGGCGGTCAAATATACGGTGGACTTCCTTTTAAAAGTTCAATCGGGGATGGACAGCAGAGCCGCGTGGGACCGCCCCCGGGCGTTCAAGACACGCCTTTCAGTTCCGCCAGCCGTCTTTGACTCACCGCCGAGGGAATAGAGAGAACGGTCGCCATTTTAAGCAGACGCCCCATTAGTTGTGTGAGAGAGAGATAAGTGTTTAATTTGGACTCCGGAAAAGACGGCGCAAACTACTCGAGAGGTGCAGGCGGAGTTTGGGGAAGAGCTCAAACCTCCAACACATGATCCAAGTCGGGAGACGGGACGTGGCTAAAAAA
Organism: Liparis tanakae; assembly: GCA_036178185.1. Lineage (NCBI taxonomy): Eukaryota > Metazoa > Chordata > Actinopteri > Perciformes > Liparidae > Liparis > Liparis tanakae. Next base: position 6,124,811 of record CM070103.1, on the reverse strand, counting down.
GTTGCTCCGTGGGCGTGGCGTTGGTCCGCCCCGGCGGTCTCTGCTGTGAAACGGGTTAGGCTAGATTACCTTTGTAGTATTTTTTTTATTTTTCATCCCTGACCTCAACAGATCTTAAGGACCTAACAAATAAACTGGAATGACTTATTTTAGAGAAGACTCTTCATGTAACTCTCCAGGATAGAGTGAGCGAGAAATTTTTTGAACTCTTTAAGCCTTTTTTTGTTGTCGTGTATCCCCTTGAGAGAAGCTTTTGGCAAACAAGGGGCATCAATGTTTGCGGTGGAAGCGAAGCCCGCTTGCCAAAAGCACGGTCGCACCAAGAGTCGGCTGCGCAGCCGCAGGTTACATTTAATAACTGGTTTTTCCGCCGCAGCAATGTGGCGGTTTTAACGTCTACAACCCCAAAAAAGACTGCAGCATTGCTCACATTACTGCTGGATGAGGTCAGGACGCTCCTTCCCAGTTCACAGCGTCGATAACCGCGACAGAAGACTTCTGCCGCGTGTGCATCTGGCGTGTAAAAAGTTAAAGGCTGCTGGCCAAAATCGAACGTGACCCGACTATTGGTGACGAGATGCCTTTGAGAAGCTTAAGCTCGAGCTCAAACCAGAGCTGCAGATGTGACGTATAGGTCAATAAGTAGGACTCGGTTTCCCAAAAGCATGAAACCACTGTGGTTTTCTCTGCTCGCTGCAAAGAAGTCTTCTGTTGTTTAACCCATCAGTCGCTCTGGATGAGGGCTTATCAAAAGAATCTATAAATATGGCTACAGTGGTAAATTGCTTTTGGGAATCAGCTCATCAGAGACCTGACGAATTTGAACTCCAATAGACAGACAAGGAATTGTTTGGACTTTCCTCATCGCGGTTTTGTGTTTAGTATTTTTTTTTTGTTGCCAAGGTTTGATTTAGTTCAAGCCTAGTTTGTTTCCTTCCAAATATAAATAAAGAAAAACATGTTTAAACCCATACATGACATTAAATACATTTGGTTTGTCACAGTAGGCCAATACTTGTAGCCACGTACCTATTATGGCAATTAAAACAACGGAAATAAGAGACAAAGTTCAAATTCTTAAAGGCACAGTACAGAAACAAATGATCGTCCATTATGTTTTGTTTTCAAACAAAAGAAAATGCTGTTTGCTAGCATCGTTGCTAATGGGCGACAACGTGTGCCGGCGTCCCACTGGCTGGGCGTCTGTCTGTCCCATCCTTCTCAGATCTCGGGAAATCAAGACTTTATTATCGTTTTAAAAAGGTGAAAAGAAGGAAAAAAAATAAAAACATGTTCTGTTTCTGTGGCTGCTTTTACGTATATATATATATATCATGTGAATTAAGGAAACTTCAGCCGGTTCCCGTTTTTGGAATTTAAATGCAGACATATTTTGCTCAGATTTGACATCTCTGCGCTATATTTTAGAAAAAGGGTTTTGGCCGGCGATTTACAACATGGCCATGCGGTACACACAAAGATGACATGTGAAGGTACACAGGAAGCCTGGCTGGCTTTGGGTGAATGCAGACAAAAACACAATGAAGCCAAAACTCAAATCTAAAGTGAAAGAAAAGGATCTCCTCATGCTCTTCTGCATCGGTTTTGTCCGACTAACTCACTTGTAAATAGTAAACGGCCATCTAATCTTAGGGGGTTAAAGTCAATTTGTTATTTTTTCGGTAAGCACTTGCCACGGAGGGGAAATAGTTCAAAAGGTCCTCACTGACAGGAAAGGATGCTGCTAGCAGGCGTCGAAAAGTAACCAACTAAAATCGAAGTATCCCTTTATAATGCGGCCTATTGTAAGAGGTGACATTTACCAGAAATTAAGAAATCGAAAAGAAGAAAAGATAGGGGACATAAAGACAAAGGTGGAAATGGAGAGAACGAGAAAAGGAATAGAATTAAAAGATCCAAGTGCTTAGGGATGGAAAGAGGGCTATATAAATGAGTATAAATAGTTTAATAACATGCACGTGGGTTCTTGGGGGTTAATGAAGGGGAGAAGGTGGATGGGGTGCAGACACCAGTGTGTAGAAAGGAAGGAGGATGAGTGAGAAGAGAGAAGGATGAGTCAAGGGAGGAAGGAGGAACCTAGTTGCCCCACCAGTCAACTTGAGAGTGTGCGTAGTTTCCTCCGTAGGCGTCGGTGGTGTAGAAGTTACCGAAACCACCTGAGTGGGAGGAAACGAGAGGAAACGGGAAGTCAACAAAAGCAAACTGAACCGATTGGACCAAAAGTAACGACAAACTTCCGGTTGAGCTGCAGTTAATTCATCGGTGATCCTCACCTCCTCCAAACCCGCGGGTTCCTCCGTGTGCCGCCTGGTTGCGCCCGCCACGTCCTCCGAACCCTCCGGCGGTGCCTCCGGCGGCCGTCTGACGATAATCACGTGCTCCAAAACCACCAGAGAACCTGGCGGAGAAATCAAATACGCGGTGAGCGCCACTGCATTTGGCCAAAATATAATCAACGGAGAGGAGAGGACATGCACGTCTCACCTCTTGGAGCGACCTCTGTTGCTGCTCTTATGCTGGTGCTCATAGGCCAGGGTCTCGAGCCATGAGGGAACTTCCTGTTTGGCCTCTACCAGGATGTCCAGCAGGTCTTTAGTGATGTTCCCATTTTTATCGTTGAAGAACGACGTGGCCAGTCCTACAGGTAAAAAGCAGTAAATAACAGTAGTACTAGTAAATCTCCATTTTTAATGGGGTGTGGCTCAAAAAGCATAGAGTCCACCGTTAGCCATGTAGCACAGCCGATGTGGGCCCAATGCCACCTGCTTACCCAGGTTTCCGACCCGTCCTGTACGTCCGATGCGGTGGACATACTCCTCGATGTCACTGGGCAGGTCGAAGTTAATCACATGCTTCACATTGGAGATGTCCAGCCCGCGAGCCGCTACCTGCATTGCATCAACGAGAAGAAAATAAGAAGCACATTTAATAGCGTTCCTTCGGAAGAGTAAACCATACCTGCAAACTCATGAGGGGTGAAAAAAGGTGACAACGGGGGTGCAGGTGATCCTCGTTGTTCGATGACACCTCAAAGCTTTTATTACTACGGTCTTTTGATTGTTCTGATTTCAAAACGGCGAATTACGCCGAAAGGTGACAAGTTTGCAGGTTTGGTAATCGGTGCGTCTCGCAGGATGTGACGGGGACTGACCGCTGTGGCCACCAGGATGGGGCATTTTCCTGATCTGAACTGGCTCAGGGCCTCCTCTCGGTCTCTCTGGGAGCGGTCGCCGTGGATACTGGTGCAGGCGTAGCCCTCCCGATACAGGAAGTCCTCCAAGGCGTCGGCGCCTTTCTTGGTCTCCACGAAGACCAGAGTCAACGAGTCCTTACCTGAGGAGCCGAGAGAAGAGACACCCGAGTTAAGCATTAGTGGAAAATCGTTGAATTTGTAAAACTGGCGCCGATTTTAACTTGATGAGAATTAATCGGCTGCAGAGTTTTCCCATTTTAAAACCTCCGATTTTGAATACGGAAAATAAAAAATACGGAAAAAAAAAAAAAAAAAAAAAAAAAATCATGGAGGACTGATCTTTTGTTGATATGGAATATTTTTCTGAAGCCAAGAGATAAACACATGAGATGACCTCGCAATCCTAAGAGATTGCTGAAGACAATATAGAAGTTTCAGACTTCCCGTTTCACATAGATTGTGGTGCCATGGAAGAACCAGAAACAACCACCAACTCATTCTCATACTCAACGAAACAGTGAGGTCAGCTTTCAAGTAGCTTTGTGACACTTTGATGTGACACAATCCTTTGTACCAAAAAGGTTTTTGACACGTCACAATGAGTAATATCTGGATTTCTGCAGCTATCAAACAAAATAAAAAGGGTCAAAATGTAACATTTGAGGACATTTACCATCCAACAGCATCATATTCATTCATTTGCACTTTAAAAAAAGAGCTGCAGGGACAGAATATGTTGCATCATACTGTTAATAATAATAATAATAATAATAAAGTGATGTCATATCAGCTACCCCTTCAACCCCACTGACGTCATACGTCGACTGGTGATCCAGCCCATGGCTGATACATACATCTTGACAACAACATGCACCCAAATAAGCTTAAAAGATCACTTTACATTTGACTATTCAGAGAATAGTGCAACAGGCAGCAGTGAGTAGTGTGGATAAAAAAATAATAAGAAACAATAGCCAACAGTATCAGCAGCACTGCGCTGTTGTGACTCGAGCCAGTGATGGAAAGAGTTTGGTCACGACTCTTCCTCCCTGAACATTACTTCCTGATTGTCAGGCGACGGCCGTCGGCCCACGACGACATAACCAGACTCTCTCCGTCACGGCTCGGGGTCCGACACGAAGACACCACAGCAACACACTGTACGTAAAGATGCCACGAAAAACTCGACAACTGAAAAATAATAAGTACAACAAGCATGTTGGATTTAAGGCGGCGCAAACTGGACCCATGAAATGGTACACGGAACCAAAAATAAAGAAGGAATAAACAAGGAGTCTCCATCAACAGAGAAGAACATCAAAGGGCAAGCAAAATTATTTTAAATATGAAATGACAATTACAAGTTTTCCCATTGAGGATCTTACCAGGTTTCTCTATGTTGTCTCCAGTATTGTCCTGTACCTCGCTGGGGATGACTTGGGATAAAACCACATCAAACCACCAACATGTCAACTGCACTCAATCAGCAGGAGAAAACCAACTCTGTATGTTTGATGTTCCTGATGTACCCTCGGGTCACAAAATGTGTCGTGCTAAACGCGAGGACAGAGGAATGCGTCGGCTGGGATGAGAGGACGACAATATGAGAGTGGCAGAAGAACCGTGGGAATTAAAACCCGTTGTGTGTATCTGTGTGTTAGCAGTAGCTCTAAACCGATGAACATGGTGCGTCAGGACACATCTGAAGACGAGCCGTCGCCGCTACGCGTCTAACCTGTAGCACTGAGCAGGTCCAACAGGAAGGACCTCTTATCGCTCTCCTCCACCCACACGACCTTCTGGGTGATGTTCTCGGAGGTGGAACCCACTCTGCCCACCGCCAGGAAGATGTACTCGTCCAGGAAATCCCTAGCCAGGATCTGGAAGTGGAGCAGAACATTTATACAGGGTTCTTACACATGTTGACCAGTGGATTTTTCCATGACTTTTCCAGGACTTTAAACCACATTTCAATGACCAAACTGAAATCTTGGTTTATACATGAAAAAGTGAGAACATTTAGTATTTAAACAATGCGAATTCCAAAGCATACAGTAGGCCTATACATTTAATGAAACAAATGACTAAGAGACAATATTTTATTTAAAGAATAAACATTTGCTTCCCGAGCTATGGCTATCGAACTTTCCAGTTAAGGTGCGTTCACAAAAAAAGAAAATTGCGCCGCCGGTATGAGGGCGTACACCGGCTTATATTTTTCTATATTCTTTCTAAAAACATATTAATTACTTCAAACTCGGCGTAAATGAATATAACACATTTCCATGACTTTTCCAAAACTTGTGATTTAAGTTTTTTCCATGACTTTTCCAGGCCTGGAAATGACCATTTTAAAATTACATGACTTTTCCAGGTTTTCCATGAGCGTACGAACCCTGTTAATATGTATTCAGCACTTCAGCTGCCTCTGCATTGCTCTACCATTTTATCAACGCCGTTGCCCTGTCAAGAGCAAATGCAAACATCTTTCTTTTGAATCTACAATAGGGCAAAACAAATGTACCTGGATCTCTTTAGGAAAGGTTGCGCTGAACATCATGGTTTGTCGGATGCCTTTGTGCGGCATGGTGTCCTGTTCAACGATGCGTCTTATCTGTGGTTCGAATCCCATGTCCAACATACGATCCGCCTCATCCAGGACCAGGTAGCTTAAGCGAAGAGGAAACGGGAGGAAGATGAGGAGGTCGTAATCTTTCAAATAAAGCTCAAACTCGAATAGAAAATGCCTCTCAATGCCTCTCATGGCATGACATTTAACCGGTCCTCGACATGAATCCTCTTACTTGCAGAAGTCCAGTCCAATCTTTCCTCTCTCCATCATGTCCACCAGTCTTCCAGGTGTGGCAACCAGCAGGTGGCAACCTCTCTCCAGATCTCTTATCTGCTGGCCAATGTCGGCTCCTCCATACACCACACAGGGACGCACTCTGGAGCGGTAGGAAAACTACAGACAAAGACGTAAAGGTTGAAGAAACGCTTCGATAAACGCTTGTCCAAAGTGCCTGCTGATGGGATCGTATACCTTCCTGGCCTCATCATATATCTGCAGTGCCAGTTCTCTGGTTGGAGCCAATACCAGTGAGATGGGAAAGTGCTTACGACGCCCATACTTTCCATTGTCCTGTAATGACAGCGCAACATTTCAATGACAACAATGTAGGAGTTTGTTTGTACGGCTAAAGTCAAGGATTCACAAGAGGGAGGACGTGGGTTCAGCTCGCTATTATTAACTCGAATATGAGCAGTAGAGTCCTCCCTGAGGCCACGATGTGAATCTAAAGACAAAACAAAATATACTCGAATAGACAAAAAAATATTGTTATGCTGCTTGCTTTTGTAAAATACTTGTGGACTATTCATTATTTACTTGTCCCCACATAAAAGCTTCATGAAGCACACATAGTGCAGATTAGGTTTGCACTAAAATAAGTTTATTGAAGACTATACACGCTGAAAAACGGCTTTTCTTTTACGGTTTAGTAGAATAAGTGAGGGGCAATAAACTGAGAAATCTCTGAAACGGATCAAAACATCGCTCTTCGAAGTTATGTGGTTCTGCTCGTTTTCAGCATTAATATAATGGACTGACTCTGAATGCGTGTTCGGAAACGGCCTCTTTAAAAGTTAATCCATCTTCATGGGAAGCTACGCATCATCTTGTGCAGTAGTCTCCCATCATCTACCATTTGCCAATTACTTAAGCTCATTTTCTAACTAATCTACATTTTCTTGTTGCCGTTGGTCCGGTGAATACTCTAAGTTAAATGTTTCTAATCTAAAAGACGTATGCCATCTTCATAACACATTACAGATACTTACAAATGTTTTACCATTTAAGAAACTCCCCTAGCAGTTGATCCATGCATTTATGTTCATTTTAGAACCTTGAGGAAATAAAGTGCATTGTCTGTTGTGGTTTTTTGACCTGTCCAGATGCTTTAGCTGCGTTGAGAGCTTCTCCTGGTCCATCATTGTAAATCTGGCTGAGAATCGGCAGCAGGAACGCTGCAGTCTTCCCAGAACCTACGGACACAAAACCAACGTCATCCATCTCCTCGGGTACTCGGCGCGATCATTTCACAGGATTAATCTACCGCTCCGTTTTGTTTCCAGAGTGCGTTTTTCCTACCCGTCTGTGCGCATGCCATGAGGTCTCTCTTGGACTTGACAATGGGAATGGCATATTTCTGGACAGGGGTCGGTCTGGTGTAGCGACTCAGAGCAATGTTTCCCATGACAATCTCACCCATGTCCACATCTTGGAACTGCAGAGCACAGAATAAAACATTTGTAAAAAACAAAAAGGAGCAGTGGAAAGAAGTCATATATATATATATATGGATCCCTAGTTAACAGCAGCTTACACTGTTGATGTGGTGAGGGCAGTTCTGTCCTGTGGCCTCGACGGGAATGTCATCGTATTTCTCAAAGTTAATCCCAGTGTTACTGCCGGCGAACAATTCACTAGAGAGGAACAACGGAGGAGAAAAATATGACTTACAAAAAACAAACAATTACAATTTCTGACAAACAGTCAAAAAAAGGCTTTTAAATGAAGACAATCAATCAACAATACATAAAGAAAATACAACATCCAAGAGGTAAGCAGGAAGTCCTCACATAAGGAAGCTAGAACCAATTAATTCAGAACACATGAAATTATAATTTATCAAATGAGTTTCTCTCATAGTAGAAGGACTCACTTTTCAAGGCGCTCGTTTCGTGGTGTTGGTTTGGACCAGTCTCCCTCCTCTCGGGACTCTTCCACCCAGCGGCTGTTTCCGCCACCACCACCGCCACCTCCTCCTCCTCCTCCACCACCACCACCACCTCCTCCTCCTCCTCCTCCGCCACCCCCGAATCCACCATGCTCAAACCTGAGGACAACACAGAGACAATGTGTGAGACTGCTTTGATGTTTTCCACATTCTACAAATTACACTCTAGAAAACTGAATTTGTAAGTATTTAGCATTTTTGGAATTAGCATTTTTGGAATGGCCACGTGGCCTCACACTGCCGTCACCGGTGCTTCTAGTTCTCCCTGCTGGCCATTGTTCAACTACGATATACATAAAAAACATGCTACACACTTCTTTTTTCATCAAAAAGAAAAGATTTCCCCCAGGCTAGCGTAACCCACACAGGATCACGAGAGATTAACGTTTCGCTTTCATGTTAAACATGTCGCTCAACCTGAAGTTACTCAGACTGACGCATTGTCTCATCTGCTTACCTTCCTCTGTTAGCATTGCCTCTGTCATTGAAGAATGCAGACTTGCCACGGTTGTTGCCAAAATTGCCATAGGCTTCTTTGGCAGTGTTCCAGCCACCAGCATCTGACAGACAATACATACAACTATTAGAAGACACTTTCATTCATATAGTATTAAACAGGGCGTGAGGACAACTTGAGGAGGTCTTTGGACTGAAATACAGGATTAATATATATATATATATATATATATATATATATATATATATATATATATATATAACAGGGTTCTTACACATTTTGACCAATGGATTTCCATGACTTTATACCAAATTTCCATGACCAAACACGAACAATTTAGTAAATCTTGCGTATTGAAAGCGTACGCCGGCTTACATTTTAAGCGGCTTTCTTAAAAAAAAAATCAGCGTAAGTGAACACGCGATAACAAATTTCCATGACTTTTCCAAAACTTTGATGATTTAAGTTTTTTTCCATGACTTTTCCAGGCCTGGAAATGGCCATTTTAAAATTCCATGACTTTTCCAGGTTTTCCATGACCGTAAGAACCCTGAGAGATATATATATATACACATATACACACAGAATGTCTGCAGAGATGAACTAAGTGCACCTCTGCAGACTCCGCCCTGTTTGATCTGCACAAACAGGGGGCAACAAATATTGTAGTTTTTTCCCAGCAGAGCAGATCTCACACCAATGAACATCAAGGATTTGTGCAGGAAAATCAAAACCCACCTTTATTTTCATAGCCGCCAAAAACCATCGGCTGTGCTGGGTTGATGGGGTTGAAGACGCCACCCCTGTTGCCTCGGTAACCCCCTCCGACTCCACCTCTGCCCCGCTCCATGCGAGGCGGGCCACGGTTAAACGTGTTGCCGCCAGCCATGCGGTTGTCATGGTAGCCGTTAACAAAGTTGTTGCGTCCCCCATCCCAACCATCTGCAGAGGGAGAAAAGGACAATGATTAACTAAACAATGAACATTTAAATTAAATCATCTTGGAATCCAAGAACATTTTGTGTTACTCATCACTGCTGTGAATGCAGATTACTTAATAACACTTTCTTCGCTTCACTGAGGAGAAAGCGTACCGATGAGCGGTGATTAAGTGGGAAATGCGACAGAACAACATGTTCAGTGATGACAACTGAATAAGCAGGCAGTAAAATGCAAATGTATGATTAGTTGAAGTTCAGTGAGGAACTTACAGTTGGCTGCGGGCGCTATGGTGTAGCCACCCTGTCGAGCGGCAGCGAAGGCGTTTCCTGCTGGACAGGAGCAGTGTTTCAGTTGTGGAAACAAGAGCAGCAAATAAAAGATACACAAAGGAGTTTGACCACTAGTAGCATTATGGAGCGATGTTTTTTCCGAGGGCAGAGGCCCCATTTAGTTTGTTCCGTGCGTGCACACATCAACACCAGCATGCGGGCGACGTGATTCACATCCTGCCTCCTGTTTCACGCTGATCAACTAATGATAAGAGTATTGCATTTGTGCAAAGAAACAAAGTGACGCAACAGCAAAGGCACATAGGAAGGTGACTGCTAGCTAGCCAACACAGATGTAAACAAAGCAAAATATCCAGAATACATTTGTTTGCAATTGTTTTAGGAGGAAGGATATGGACTCAAAGACTCACACACAGTATTTTGGTGATCAAAACTTTAAATATAACTAAGTTTCAGTGTGTTTACTAGAAAAAAATCCCCAGAACAGCTGAAACGTGACTCTACACATTAGTGGAAGTGTTTTTGTTCCGTAAATGTGGAGAAATATACGGCCCTGCAGACAGAGAGACGGTGTCCGACATCCTTTATTGAAATAGACTTTAAAAGGACTTGTTTTTAAATTAATAGCTTTTGAAAAACCTCCAACAATTATTGATTTATGGTGCATATCTGAAGCTGTGAATCATGGAAATGTTATATATATATATATATATAATCTTCTAGTTTTTCTTGTGTCAATGACAACTGTACTAAATTGCTATTATCAGTGAACAGGTTATTTCTTCACAACATTTACAATGTTGTAAAAAATAAAAAAAGGAAATAGAACATATTCCCATGGTTGCATTTTGTGTCCTTCCCAATGTATTCTCTTTGGAGTACTTCCTTGTATGCGGCCTTATAACCATAGTTATTATGAGTGGAGGTCAAATGTTTAGGTGGGTGAGTATTTAGTAAAAATGTGAAGTTCTGGCGGATGCTTACGGTTAGCGCCTCCATGTCCGTCTGCCGCACTCAAGTCTAGGACAGCGAGCTGGAGAAACAGAGAGTCAGAAGAACGTTTATTTTCAGCAGAACAAATTATCCAGCCTCGTCAAACAAGGATTCGATAGAATGATTTTCTCCCTGCAGCAGGTGAAACCTGCTTCCTCCTTTAAATAGAAAGCAAATTTTAACTTTCATAATAAGCCATGCGAAAGCTTTGATTTCACACAGCACCAGACAACTCTGCAGACTAGTTTGACATTTATTTGAACCTCATCCTGCAGAAATACTATTAAGGTGACGTCTGCAAGCTGCAAACAGCTGGTGAAACCAGTCACAACAAAAGGATAACAACGTGATGAGGACGCATATTTGTTGTCGGTACTTTTTCTTAGCAGAGAAACCACGAACTTCCAATCATGCTTGTGTTGTTATGAACTGTATTTCAGTCTTGGGGGGGTTAGGATGCTCTTCTGCAGCAATCAACTCAGCTAATAAGAGAGATTGGTTTCTCCATAAAACCTTCTTATTAAAGCTTGTTTTTTTTACATTCTCGCTGAAGAAAACTATATGTTGTGTTTAAATATTGAGCATTAAACACTCGAGTAGACATTTTGATATGCAGAACTTCCCAACATGTATATTGAGAGAAACCACAACACCTTTCTGCTGCCATCCAACTGTCTGACCACTCAGACACAGCTTACGTGAGACTACTTTGCTAGTGACGCAGACGAAATTAGTCTTAAGCGGGACGCAGTCATCACAAACTGAGCAATATTGCGTGTGATCTGAAACGCAGCGGGCTGAACTGTCACCCGCCGCATTGTGTGCGCGTGTCCGGCCCGCTAGCTCCATCTCTGCACCTCCATTTTATTATTGAATCAAGCTGCAAGACGAAACGCAGTGAAGATAACAGTCGATGGTGCGTTTCATATGGCTGCACGGGGAAGCCTGCATAGCCACCCGGGCGGGGTCATCACCATTACTTCTAACGTTACAGCTTTTTATGCATAACACGTTGACGTCGCGAACGCAGCTACGATACAACAGATTAAAAAAGCGGAAGAACCAGTTTGTTATCCACACCGTATGGTGCGGCCCCAGCTCCGCAGCCACTCCTGGACGCGAGGGCGAGCAATTGAAGCGCACCCAGCGCCAGCTAGCAGCGGTAGCAGCTCGACAGCGGGGCTTTTTACGCTAGCCGGTTACATTTATCCCCGGGAGTTATAACACATGTCGCCAGCTGACGATGCAAGAGACATCAAACGGAAGAGGCTTACCTGCTGTTCTAGACCGTGGACATTTTCGACGGCCACATGACTCATAACTATAGAATATGGAGGAAAAATGTTGTCGTTGAAAAGAGGACCTCTTTGTTAGCCGGGTTTGATGTGTTATTTCTTCTTGTCGTTTAACTGTGGTTACGGCAGCTGACAGCTATTTCATTGGTTCAACAGCGAGTAGTAACTTTGTAAATTGCTAATCTTGAATTTGACGTTATGATAAATTCCTGTATTTTAGCTACAAGGATGGTACTTAATGCAAACTCAGCTGATGTCGGTTTGCTCTTTAGCTGAAGCTGAGCTGAAGCCGTCGTGCACGAGTCAAGCTAGCCTGAATATAACGGAAACCACATCCGGTCACTCCAAAATAAAAGTCCGCAAACACAAGTCAATCTACACGTTTTATGTGCCAACTATACCTTAATCTGCATGATAATATGTGTATTTGCTAAATTATAAGGAAATACATGTATGTTGTGTTGTGTTATATTTACTGTATGTTTGAAACCCTGCAAACGCAATCAAATGTGATGCACACATTCCTAATGTTGTTGTTTGTAAGCGTTCAAAACTCTCTATAAATACTAGTGCATTTATTCTGAATCATGTTAAATATATTTATATGGATTTAAAGTTTTCTATTAGTAGATAACAGGTCCATACAAATAATACAAAATATTTAACTTGTGTACTTCTGGACTGCCGCGTGCTAAAACTCTCTAGCTTGACAAACGCATCGGAAATGTTATTAAACCAGATACCGCGAGACTTTAATCATAGATTGTCGCGATATCTGTAAACTAAAGTGTAGATGTCAGTTTTTTTTTTTTTCTATTTTCACTTGTCTCTAAATTAGTTTGACCTTTTATATATATTGATGATACATACAAAATAATGTATATGTGAATTCCTATAATGTACATTGTTTTACAAGCCCCATTAAAAATACTTAATATTTAAGATATTTATACATCTTCTATTTATAATTGGCTTTGAGAAAAACAATTGTAGCCCATGATGTGATCTCTCACCCTCCATTGCTGACTAAGAATTGAAACAACAATAACAGTTAATATAAAAGTTAAACTAAGTAAGAGACCACCAAGAGAAACATTTTAGATTTAGTGAAGCCTTTTGAATCTGCTTTAACACAGTGATGAAGATGAGCTAAACAAATATAATTAATGGATGCATAGTGTCCATTTTATTTAAATGCATCCCATGCAGCATAGTGTGTGTCAGTGTTTTAAAAGTTGGAATGTGTGTAGGGCAGATATTCAAGTAATGGTAAAACAAAAAAAAAAGTGTGCATGGAATAAAACGGGTCATTTGTAATAACTGGTTTCTGCCCGGTTAGATGTGCCTTCCCTGGACCAACTCACGGTGGTGGTATTGCAGTGCACAATAACAGATATATCCACTGAAGGTATTTATGAATGGAAACTCCCTGTTCCAGTCAGGGTGGCAGGTGAGTTTGGAGAAAGGCTTCCCACTTGTGGTGTTAACTAATAACAGTTTTCACTATGTTTGCTTTTCACTCAGTTTGGTGTTTCATATTTCAATTAATTTACAGAACAAATTCTTAGAACCAGTTCAAAGAAATGTGTGACACCAGTTGTTTTTGCGATTGTATGCCATGGTGAGCCTGTGTTGGAAACGGGAAGTGTGCGAAACACCTCCACAGCTCATACTTGTAACCTTTTCTCCAATGTTGTTATGTCATCAACAGGCTTACCATCGTGGTTACAGGTTTACCAAAATTAAACAGGATAGGAGCATGTTGTTGGTTTGAAACTAGAAACCACAACCACGGATACATGTTTTCTGTGGTTTAAAGTCAGTTCCCAATTCACTGCTTGCATTACTTTCCTGAACACGTCTCAACCTCGCAGCAACTCGCAATGTGCGAGATTGTTAACTCGAAGACTCCGAAGAGAAAGAAAAAAAAAGGAAAGGCTTGGTATGTAACTTTCCTCTTCAAGTCTGTAACTTTCCGCTAGGCAGAGGCGGTTGTCGATGTCATCCCAACTGAGACGAGTTGAGTGGTAGCACGTCTGCTTGTCCCTAGGCGAATAATCATGGTATGTCAATTATCCTCATGCTATCAAGCTTCTTGTGCTGACTTGTTTCCGATAGATGCTTCTCAATAAAGACCAACGTTTGCATTTTTCTAAAAGTTTAATAGAAGAAAACCGGCATTACAAACTGGAGGCATCATGGTCACAGTGTTAATGTTTACTTAAGCAGGTATACAGTTAACCATCGTTGTGTATAAGTATACAGTGGTTACGTTTTTTTTTTTAAAAGGTTAAAAAAATTAAGTCAAGAGTCAATATGCATATGTGTTTTAGAAAATGCTGCATGGCCCCTATTGGGTATGTTCACATCCAAAGCAGCAAAAAAAGAGACATGGCAGATGATGTTCTTATGCTTTGTTATATTCCCCACTAATTGATACAATGTGGAGAACACATATTGCTTAAATGCCTGTATGGTTATGGGTTCCAGGGTGTTTTCCCAATGTGCGGGTAAATGTTAACAACTGCCACCATCAAACATTTGCAGTCAAGTCCTGAAGGTAGAGATTTCTCTGTGCTGGTGAAGCGGCTTCTGACAGTCCCCTGTAAAAAGAGGAATACTTTATTAAATTCAGTGGAACATTAAATGCAATCTGCAGTAGTCAAGTCAAGTGTCTCCTGAAAGTCGTTTCCGGCCTGTGAATTTTTTAAACAAACATTGCGTTGAAACTGAACGGCAGCTTACCTACAGACCATTCCTGCGTGTAGTTTATGGACACACGTTCTCCCGTTGCGTGGAATTGGAAGACGCTCATAAGGAGAAATAGACAAAGAAAAATATGCCGACGGAGCAGATCACCACCAGAGCCGTGTTCAGGAGGATTCGGGTTCGACGAGGTTCACGGAGAAGCTCCTCCGCCATCTTCTCCTGTTCATGGACTGGCAGGACCCGAGCTTCGACCGGCTCCTCCTGGAAGCCACAGAGACACACCAACGCCTTCATACACCTCCCACCCTCCAATCCTCCTCCAAGGCAGCCTTCCTCTTCCTCTTCCTCCTCCCCAACCCTCACTCCTCTCCCTTCTCCCTCGTCTACCATTTTAAGGTCAGCAAGTGGAAGATGCGTTTCCGCGTCGCTGGATTCGATGACGTGATCGTCGGTCGGCCGGGCGTCTTTCCGATCGCCACTTTTTAATCTCCTCCTCTTGTTCAACCCCCACAGCGTGGTGTTTCTGATTTGTTCTATTCCGGGCGGAGGGGTGCAGAGGCTCACGATTACGGTCACCAAAGCCGAAACCCAAAACAAGACGGCCGCCACGTACATGAAGTGAACGTCTTTGATGAGCGCCGGCCGCTCGTCGGGCTGGTCGCAGGGAGGCTCGCGGTAAACCAACGCCAGAATCAACCGCGCCGCTCCGAGGACGAACCCCACCAAGCCGCCCCAGAAGGCCCCCGTCTCGTTGCAGCGACGCCACAGCACGCCGAGCAAGAAGGTCGCCGCCACGGGCGGAGTCAGGTAGTCGGTGACTTCTTGGATGTAGTAGAACATCTGGCCTCCCTGCATCTCCACGACGACGGGCACCCAGGCGATGCTGGCGACCACCATGAAAACCACAAACAGCCTGCCGACCGTCACCAGCTCCCCGGAGGACGCCCGCTTCCGCAGCATCTTGTAAATGTCCAGGGTGAAGATGGTGCTGGCGGAGTTGAAGATGGAGTCCAGGTCGCTCATCAGAGCGGCGATGATGACGGCCATCATGAGGCCGCGGAGGCCGACGGGCATCACCGACATGACGAGCCGTGGGTAAGCCACGTTGGTGCAGCCGCTTGCCGAGCCGCACACTTCCAGGCAGTGCTCCGGGCTGATGCACGCCAACTCGTCGGCGAAGAAGATCCTGGAAATCATCCCTGGAACCATCGAGATGTTATTCCATCGCCCCCCCCCCCCGATGCCTTACAGGGTGAGGAACGTGAAGAAGCAATGAGTGGTCGCTACCTGGGATGACGATGATGAACATGGGGAGGATTTTCAGAAAGCCGGCCATGATAGTAGAGCCTTTGGCGTGGGCGATGTTCTTCGCTGCCAAAACCCGCTGAACAATCACTTGATCCGTGCACCAGTACCTGCAACACAAAGGGAGGACATTCGCTTTTAGTCCTCGAGGTACCATTGCACTCGCATGGATGTGTCCAGAAAACGATACGGCAGTGTCGGTATGTCAGGAAGGAGTTAGGAAGACGCTCGACGTGGAAAAGACTCGGACGGGTACCAAATAGAGGCAGGAGTCTGGCCCAGGAGGAAACCGGGCCAAGGCAGGTCTGGATCCGTCGGGCCTCGAAGCATCTTCAGAGCATCCGGCTTCGGGAGGACGTGGAGGTGGCAGGACTGAGAATACGTCAGGTTGGGTGAAGACAGCAAGATGGCGGTGATGTTTGGCGAAGCCTGCATGTACTTGGTCTTCACCCCTTTAAATAACACAGAAGATATATAGAATGCGGATTACATTGCAGTTGAATTATATGCGT